>VKOC01001691.1:0-10146 GCA_009364415.1 Spea multiplicata
ATTCTGATGAAGTGGCCCACTGCAGAAAAAACTTGGACACCCCTTCTCTAAGTAATGCTAAGTAATGCTAGTTCTAGACAGACAGACAGGCTGCTATCACAGCCAGCATTGCAGTTTGATTACCATTAGCACTTTGAGACATAATCATTTGGAATGTGACAGTGGTACATTTAACAATAAAAATAAGAGGGTCCGCTTTATGTTTTTTTTTTTACAATCACTACCGTAAGTCATGAGCAGAAACCGGTGAAAATAACCAGATATGTTTCATGTTTGTATTTTTAGTTAAACTTCTGTTAAAAAAACAAAAAACACTGGCTTTATGGAATTCACTGGTTGACTGCACAGAGAAATGAAAGCCCAGCTGCTCGCTGGATTGGGCCGGGGCTTGACTTTTCACTAAGCAGACATATACCTGGAGCAACATTTTTTAAATGATTTCCATGAGAGGGAAAATAGAAGAGGCTTAAACTAGCCTAACTAAGTATGATCTATGCTATATAGACAAAAGTATTAAGACATCTGACCATTACACAACAGGAACTTTTATGACATTGCATTCTAAATACATAGACATTAATATGTATTTGTTCCTCCCTTTTGCTGCTATAACAGCTTCCGCTCTTCCAGGAAGGTTTTCTACGAGATCTTGGAGTGTTTCTGTGGGAATTCTTGCTCCACTAGAGCATTTGTGAGGTCAGGCACTGATGTTGGATGAGAAGGTCTGTCACTGATGTTGGATGAGAAGGTCTGTCTCGAATTCTCTGTTCCAGTTCACCCAAAAGGTGTTCGAGGGGGTTGAGATCAGGGCTCTGTCTGGGCCAGTCAAGTTCTTCCACACTAAACTCATCCAACCATGTCTTTATGGACCTTGCTTTGTGTACAGTCATGCTGGAATAGAAAAGGGCCTTCCCCAAGCTGTCTCCACAAAGTTGCAAGCATAGCATTTTCCAAAATGTCTTGCCCCATACCATTATCCCTCCTTTACCAAACTTTACAGTTGCATATTGTCATACGGAAAGTAACGTTCTCCTGGCATCTGCCAAACAGAGAAGCGTGATTTGTCACTCTACAGAACACGTTTCCACTGCTCCAGAGTCCAGTGGCATCGTGATTTACACCTCTCAATCTGATGCTTGGCATTGTACTTGGTGATGTGAGGCTTGCATGCAGCTGCTCAGCCATGGAAACCAATTCCATGAAGCTCCCACCACACAGTTTGTGCTGATATTAATGCCATTGGAAGTTTGGCACTCTTCAGCTATAGAATCAGCATAGCGTTGATTACTTTCACACACCATGCGCCTCAGCACTTGGGGACCTTACTCTGGGCTTTACGTGGTCTGCTGTTCCTAAACTGTTCCACTTTCCCATACTACCACTTACAGTTGAGCAGAATATGTAGCAGGGATGCCATTTCTCAAACTGACTTATGGCATAGGTAGCATCCTATCTCAGTACCACGCTTGAATTCACTGTGCTCTTCAGAACGACCCATTTTTCCCCCACAAATGTTTGTAAATGCAGACTGCATGGCTAGGTGCGTGGTTTTATACACTTGATTGAAACACCTGAATTCAATCATTAAGAGCTGTATCCCAATAATTTTGCCCATATAGTGTGCATAGTGTGTCTCTTGATTTCGGTTTAAAGAGCTGCCTGAATTGTTGACACTATATGGGGAAAAAATGATAATCAGAACAATATTATTTCCGTGGTATACACAGATACACTTGATGTGTCAGTTTTCAGGGGAAAAAAAACAAAACAGAAAGGAAAGTTCCCAAGAGGATAAAAAAAACATATTTCTAATGGCAGGTGAAGAGTTTGTGTGTAGGTGTATAAATAATATTCAATACTGTGAAAAAATATTGAACGCGTGCAGGGAAGAGGCAAATTGCCACCCACAGGCACTCATTACTGCCGCTTATTTTACCGAATGCATGGACTTCGTGCCCTGTGCCAGCTGGGACTTGTTCCAGTGCCACAGCTTCTGAATTTGCGGTAACAATAAGTTGCCTTGGAGGTATCTCATATTAGATTAGGCAACTGCCTTGCGCATTTTGTTGTTCTTTCTGCGAGAATCCTGACAGACAATTGAATGCGCCGGCAATGCCCGTGGACACACTTATGCAACAGCCTTCTATAACAAGGATACTTCTTCACTGAACTTTTGAAATGTCATGGATTTCGCCTGCTAGCATTACGCAGCAAACAAGTGCCATAATTTAATTGTGTGGCATATCTGCTTCCCTGTGTGATGCCTCCTTAAATCTCTCTAGCTGATAGGCACGTACAAATAATAAACTAAAACGCCAGTTAATTGGATAAATTAGATGGTTTGGGGGATTTCCCTGGAGCTTGAATTACATGATGCCATATGTAAGTGGGAGATCCGATCTTTCTCGAGTTCAGTCGGGAATGAAAATATGCCTACTATCAATAACAAAAAAATCATTGCTCAACCTAAAAAAATGGTGCCCTGCCGAGTGTGACCACCGCAGACATGATTTCAGACTTTGAATTTAATGAAGTGTAATACATTTTTACATACTGATTTCCGTCTCATCTTGATTGCTTAAAAGTATTAGAGGCAATGAATCTCTATTGCCAGAGTCCATAGTGGGTTTTAAGTTTTGCATTAATTCAGAGACCATACCGTGCACTTTTACTTCAACCACTTAAAACATATTGGGGCTTTATGTGCTTTTATTAAGCAGAATATAAAAAAGAATCTTACTAAATAACCCCATATTACCGTAAGTTAGAATTATTTTTTTGAGTTTATTTACGTATGATTCTTTTCACTGTCCCCTTATGTTGACGTCACTCATTTGGTGGTTGGTCTCTATCTTCCCCTGATGTCCCTCTTTTCTAGGAGCTCTGATTGTTTATGAATGTATTCGTGTTCTATAGCCCTAAAATTCCGATTAGCAATGCAAGTCAATGGATCCTTGCTTGCCGATCACAAATGAGATTGGAGAAACAATGTTCCTCTCTCTTCCTACAAAGGAAAAAAGGTTTAAAAAAAAAAAAAAAAAAGTATTTATTTTTCAATGAAAATGAACATAAAAATAAACAAGACAGTGAGCTCAGTGATGTCTTTGTGACATCACTGCATAAACAGGATGTACGAGGGATCCCTATCTATATTGCATTGAAAAATAAATAATTTAAAAATAATTAAATAATAATAATAATAAAAAGCCCTGACATCCACATTGCCCTAGCACTACATGTAAAATATATAACCCCTGCCCTGTTCACTAGCCCCATTTCTTTTTAGTAAACATTTCTCTTACATACTAGCACTGACAGTTATTATGTTTTGCTATTCCCATGGTTTTTCTGAAAAAGGGATGCATAATTTGTATGGGTACTTCAAACCCAAAAAAGAAGTTAAACCTACCTATCGTAAAACGTGGCAAACAATGCATGGTACGTTGGGTGCTAGAATGTTTGGGGGAACTCTAAACATTAGAAAGAAGGAAAATATAACAAATTGCAAAGCAAATTCAGTATTTCATGTGATGATTTTCCTGCCTGTAGTTGTGGTTTCAATATGAGCTTTAAGGAGCCACTCCGTTTAGATGATCAACATAATTGGGCGAGGATTTCATGAATTGAGAGAGAATGACTAATTTAGATTGATAGTGTAGGCTGAGAATATTTAAGTTGTTCTTAAAATGTAAAAAAAAATATAATGTAGTGTGTTCCCTTACTTTTATACTGGGATTTCTCCCTGTATACCCCTGGACAAATCTCTCAGCTTACTGATGGATGAGGTTGCCAGAATTTTAATTAGTTGAAGCAGGCTAACAGCTGTGTGTACTGTAACTGTTTGGTACCCAGCACACCCTTAAACGGAAATTCTTCAATACGATGGGAAGAATGTGTTCCATCGTGGACAAACTGATCTTTGTATGGAAGCGGCTGTGATCGTGGTAATTATTATTTATTGATTTATAAAGCACCATCGTATTCAGCAGCGCTGTATTCAGTAACGTATAATTTAGTGTGGGAATAGTTCATTGTTTTCAAATACGCATGTTTGGTTTTAGATGGTGATGTCAGAAACTACAGATTACAGAAAACAACAGATTTCATACTGCCATTTTCAGTCTTCTAAAAATAAAAAAAAAAAAATAAAAAAAATAAAAAATAATATATATATATATATATATATATATAATATATTATATATTAATTTCAATACTATTCTAACTTGGTAATCCTAGCAGCGTATTTGTATAAAATGACAAACAGTTTGCCTAAAGTCAGCCTCTGCAGAGTATAAGCCTTGCTGTTTATATGTTAGACTTTTGTAGTTCTAACGAAGGTTATCTGAAATTTTACAGAATCAACTTGGAAGAGGAACTAGACCAGCTAAAAGTACAGGCTTCGTCAGACAAGGCAACCATGCAAGAGCTAAGTACTTGTCTCAAGCAAGAGAGAGAAGGTATGTGTACATAGCTGAAAGTGAGCAGGACTTGGGTGACCGAGCATTAAAATTCACTAATCTAATAAAACCGCTCCAAAAGGTTAAACAAACCTATAATTTACTCAGCATGTTGATAAATGTATTATACTTATACAGAGTAGTATCAGGTGATTTACAAATTTTACACCTCTTATTACATTAATTTATTTATAGAGCGCCAGCCTATTCCATAGTGCTATTACATTAGGGGGAGAGTGAAAATGAACAATAACTTGTTGCTGACAACAAACTTTAAGTTATACTGGTACTCAAGGAGAAGAGTGCTGTTCTCTTGCAAGCTTACAGTCTATTAGGAGGTTAAAGGGAAATGAGAAGGACAGAGAGGTGTAATGGTAATATGTCGACACGCTTTGACAGGCTTGGCAAATGTGTCAGTCTCTAATGTCTACATATATTTATTGGATATCAAGGTTATTTTTCAGACCATAATGCTTGGTAGTTTTCTGTTATATAGTCTGATACATGTCCATAAAGACATACGTGTATACTATTTTCCCTTTCTGTGCAGTAGGATTTTCTCACTTTTATTCCAACGTAAGCATAAAGACTGGGACAGGTTTTTTTTTAATCACTTACTTAGCAATCTTTGGGGGATTATGAATCCAACCTTGTTTGGTAACTATGCGACTTGATAGTTTAATGTTACACTCCGACTGAGTACAAAAAACCCCATGGAACCCAGGGTCCTTTCTAAGCTCAGGGAAAAGTCCTTTGAAAGCTGGGTCGAATATGGGATCATGAAGGACCTCCATTTCTAGTCAGCCAACATGAATCCCTCCATGTTCCTCCTGTTGAAAGACGACATTGGCTTAAATAACTGAATATCTGAGAAACCCACCAGGCAGCCCTAGTACTTTAAAGGCCAGTGGCTGGCGATAAGTACAGTCGCCAGCTCAATATGTGCGACCATACTCTTTATGCTCATGCAGCAGATTTGGTGAGAATGCCTAGTGTGCCAGGTGGCTAGTCCGGACCTGCAGGTAGGCTTCGATTGAGCCATCAATTTATGACATTAATGAGCTTTTCCATAATTAAGCACGACAGCAGATTTCCAATGGAGTGTATAAGAAAGTTTATTTTTT
Source organism: Spea multiplicata (assembly GCA_009364415.1). NCBI lineage: Eukaryota > Metazoa > Chordata > Amphibia > Anura > Pelobatidae > Spea > Spea multiplicata. The sequence continues at coordinate 5,584 of VKOC01001691.1, forward strand.
ATTTATTTATTTATTTTTATTTTGATAAAAAGATTAGCATCCCCAATAAGAAACAGCTGAAATACATTTGCATTTGCAATGTAGCTTACTGAAAGAGAGCTGTAAATGTATGCAAAGTTCTGAGCTGGAGGAGTGCTCTGAGAAATACAGTACCTTGGAGATAAACTAAGGATATTAATGTAATGGTACCTATTCTATCCTGCTGTGTGTTTAATGTTTTACCTGTTCTAGATGGTAACATCTTTTGAATAATGCTTAATTTTGTTTACACACGCAGTTTTTAATTGGCTTTGACACAATTCCAAGACAAAAGAAGCCTCTAATTCAGTCTAACAAACACGTTAGTCGCTGTTACCCCCAGAGGATGGTAAATCTGTAGAGCATAGTGATACTTTCTTCTTCTGCATTTTGAAGTCAAAAGTTTTCCAAATTGATCTTGAATATTTGCATAATGTTTCAACGTTTTCTTTTAAAACAAATGTACCCAGGAACATTGCCTTTCTTTTTTTCTCTTTCACCAGATAAAAGCCAGCGGCTGCCTCACAGAGGTCCCTGATATTTACAGTGTCAGATTGTGTCCTGCTTTTTTACCCCTGTGATTTAGTGGTTTAATGCATGCAACAGATTTAGGATCTATTTATTCAAAATCAGATGTATTTAAATAATCATATGGACTATTCCTTTAGAGAAACTATTATTATTGTTTTATATAGCGCCATCATTGATGCTCCTTCTTGAGGGACCAATACTATTTCTTCTTCATCTGCTATGTACTATTATCAGTCACTTAAATATGTGGTCTGCATGTTTATTATGTAAAATAAAATTGTAGTATTTAAAATATGCCTTGAAACCAAGGAATGAACTTGGTCGGTTAAGTGAGCTTGTGCTTACTAGAATGGGAAGTAGAGGATGGGGCCCATTGCCTAAAGTGCAAAACAATAATTATTTTAAAAAAAAAGTGCACAGAAATGGGTAACAAAGTCACCATAGTCGGTAAAAACCAAATCCAGGTCTCCAGGTACAATGACAGTGCTGGCAGAGGTCTGGAGACAAAATTAAGTACATGCTATATATACTAAGCACATTAAGTATATAATTTTTGTATGATATACAGTGTATGTGTATATATATACTTTTTATTTGTACCCACCTTTGTACCCACAGGAGCATTTTGAGTGGCAGGCATGCCCATTCATTAAAGTGCTGCTGCATTTAATAGCTGACTACATGCAGATATGTTCCAGATTCATCCTTCCCTGTAAAACACTGGGTTTTTATTATTTGATATTGTGCCTATAATGATCTGTTTTCACCACACGTTGTGCCAAAGCACAAAAAAAGGCAAAATTTACAAATGGGTTTGCCGTATTTTTACGGGAACAACTGCCGTCATGCCCAGTGTTTGTGTACACAGGAGCTTTTCGGATTGTAAACACCTGCTTTTCCATAGCTCTACAAGACAAAGGACTTTTACAGTTAAGCCACATTTGGGGAGCAATTACTAGTGGAGTAATTAGTACTTGTGTATCTTTATAGATCACCATTGCCGTGGGATGAAAAAAAATCTTCTATTCAGTGTGTGTATATTTCTGTACAGATCAACGAGTGTAATCAGGCTGCGCACCTCAACAGGGAAGGATGGAGCACTTAATGGTTTATGTAGAGCTGAAATTAAATTGTGGTCAGTGTGCAGCGATGGGATTCTCTTGATCCCCTATCTATTTCCCTGTGGCATTTTTATCTGGCGTTGTATCTTAATGTCTGACTCTTCTTTCTCTGTGCCACACGCTTTGTTCTTTTCTCTCTAAGCCTCTTTTCCCCTTTTGTTTCTATATGACCTTTTTATACCGCAACGGTAAAGTTTGGAAACATCTGTTGTTGCTGTCATAATTACCGGTACTGATGTCCAATCTCCTTAGTTTAAGCATCAGGTGACAAAAGAAACTAAAGGAGGTTGCACATGCAGAATATTTAGAATACCAATAAAGTACATTGGTTTTTGATTAGTGAATTTTAGACTAACAGGAACACTACCTGATTAAGATTTATCATTGCTTTACCATTATTATTGGTTTATCTTGTTGGATTAGCTGGAAGATCAGAAATGAAGAAGGGTCCACCTAGGCAAAAGATTTGCATTTATTTTATTCTTTATCACAAAATGTTCTCAAATTTTTACAGGTGAAAAAACATCTAATGTAAAGGCAATATCTTTATATTATATACAGTAGCTGGGGGTTGGGGAATGAGACAAAGGCATATTTGGGGATTCCGCAGTATCCTAATGATTCACCCTCTAAAGCATATACACTTATGGGCTGTCCTAAGAATAGCATTAACATCTTCATCTTGGAAGGCAGGAGGAGCTTGCAGTGACCTCTGTGTATCAGAAAATAAGCATTACGACGCTGGCAAAATCTAATCTCTATCTCAAGCGATAATCAACCCTATATATGTCCATAAATATAATAAAATAACTTATTTTTATCAGCAAGTGCTAAAATTAGCGCTGTATATTCCTAAAAATCCTGACATGAAAAGAATGAAAATACTAGCATTTCAAATACCCAAGGGGTGTCTACTTTAAAAAATAAATGAATGGTTTGATGGAGTAAATTGGAGTGGCTGGGTTCAAATATGTCCCAAATAGGGCATAGGCGCAGACTGACCAAAATGGAAAAAAATGCCCTTCCCAAATGTGGCCTTTTAGCCCCAAACAACTAGAGAAACCCGTGCATGGGAGATATCGTTGTATTTAAGAGATGTTGCTGAACACATGTTGATATGGATAAAAAAAAGTCTACACACCCCTGTTAAAATGTCAGGTTCCTGTGATGTTAAAGAATGAGACAAAGATAAATCATGTCAGAACTTTTTCCATTATAACCTGGTCGCATAACTGTGCACACCCTCTTTTAACTGGGGCTGTGGCTGTGTTCAGAATTAACAAATCACATTCACTCATGTTAAATAGTTATTACACACCTGCCATCATTTAAAGTGACTAATCACAAATAAAGTTCAACTGTTCTAGTAGGATTTAGTTGACATTTGCTTAGTTGCATCTCAGAGCAGAAGCCATGGTCCACCGGGAGCTTCCAAAGCATCAGAGGGACCTCATTGTCGAAATATATCAGTCAGGAGAAGGGTACAAAAGAATTTCCAAAGCGTTAGATATACCATGGAACACAGTGAAGACAATCATCATCAAGTGGAGACAATATGGTACAATAGAGACATTAAAACGAACTGCACGTCCCTCCAAAACTGATGAAAAGACGAGAAGAAAACTGGTCAGGGAGGCTTACAAGAAGCCTACTGCAACATTAAAGGAACTGCAGGAGTTTCTGGCAAGTACTGGACTGGCTGTGTGCTACATGTGACAACCATCTCCCGTATTCTTCATATGAATGGGGTAGGGTGGCAAGACGGAAGCCTTTTCTTGCAAAGAAAAACATCCAAGCCCGGCTGAAGTTAGCAAAAACAAACATCAAGTCCCACAAAAGCACGTGGGAAAATGTGTTATGGTCTGATGAAACCAAGGTTGAACTTTTTGGCCATGATTCCAAAAGGTATATTTGGCACAAAAACAACACTGCAACTCACCCAAAGAATACCATAACCACAGTTAAGCATGGTGGTGGCAGCATCATGCTTTTGGGCTGTTTTTCTTTAGCTGGAACTGGGGTCTTAGTCAGGGTGAATTGAATTATGAACAGTTCCAAATACCAGGCATTTTTGGCACAAAACCTTCAGGCGTTAGGAAGCTGAAGATTAAGAGGAAGTCCACCTTTCAGCACGACAACGGCCCAAAGCACACATCCAAATCCACAAAAGCATGGCTTCATCAGAAGAAGATTAACATTTTGGAATGGCCCAACCAGAACCCAGATCTGAATCCAATTGAACATCTGTGGGGTGATCTGAAGAGGGCTGTGCACAGGATATGTCCTCGCAATCTGACAGATTTGGAGCGCTTTTGCAAAGAAGAGTGGGCATATATTGACACATCAAGATGTGCCACGCTAATAGACTCCTACCCAAAAAGACAAAAATTTAACATAACAAGAACCTGACATTTTAACAGAGGTGTTGTAGACTTTTTATATCCACTGTACCAGGAGTGGTAAATTCATACCTGAAGTCTGTGAAAAATACCACCACATATTTTGATCAAGGCCGGGGGTAGAAGTGCATGGAAATGGTTAACATACCAGCATTTACAAATACCATGGGTTGTCTAGCAGTGGCGTCTCCAGCTTTCATATTTAGGGGGGGCACATGGGGGGACCAGGGACCAAAGTACATGCATTTTAACTACATCATATATACTTATCTTTTTGAAGTGATTGAAATATGATTTCAAAATAACAGCTGAACCGGCAGTTATTTTTCATTCTTTAATATTAGCCCCTGCTGCCAATATATATATAAATATTAGACCCTGCTGCCGATATATAAAAATATTACACCCTGCTGCCGATATATATTAATATTAGCCCCTGCTAATATTATACCCTGCTGCTGATATATCCCAATATATATAAATATTAAACCCTG
>VKOC01001693.1:0-21556 GCA_009364415.1 Spea multiplicata
AGCAGTCTCTTGAGCTTATTCAGTTACATGAAAATACCAGTCAGTCAAGCGAGAAAAGAAAAAATCAGGTAATACTTTAGAAAGCTTAAATCTCGACACTTATTTCTGTTCAACACCACCTTTGGTGAATTTTGGAACAATAACCAAGAATTAGACTAAACTGATTTGCAAAAAGACACACTTTCTCAGTAAATTTAAGAACATGTGGATAAAATGGAATCACATGCATCATATAAACCCAGGATTTAAAAAATACTAAACTTTTATAATCTTCAATCCCAGTCCATAGGGAAATAATTTTAACTGTATAAGGGTGTGAAATGCTCTATAGGAGGCATAGGGTTTTAGCTTGTGTGTTAGAGGAGAAACACTTCTTATATGGCAATAGGTGATTTAATTTTTTAATAATAAATAAAAAAATAATCATTACAAATAACATTTAATTTAATAGTTGTTTCATTACTATATATGTAAAAAATAAAATGAATAAAAAGCATTATAATAATAATATAGAATATATTCAGTTATTATATCAAGGATATAAGATTTTCTAAAAAAGCTCAAGAAAGAGCTTAAGTTCAGCGTTACTAATAAAAGTACAAGACTAGTGGCAATTTAATATTTTGTGAATCAACCCCAATATATTTTTTACAGTGGTGTACCCATTTGAAGAAGCAGTCAATTAGCATTGTTAAATTGAAATACTGAGGAATGCAGAACTAATTATTTAAAGAGAGGGACCTGAATATATAATATACCTTATTTTTAAAATAAAAACATAATTTTAAGTTATTCTGTGTGCTGGAAACATTTTTTTTTAATTTACTGTAGCTCCTACATCCTATCCATGAACAGGGCAACTTAATTTCATGGTATGTTTCATTACATTATAATTATAATAATAAAAAATTAAAACAGCCCAGTAATAAAGACATCTGCTTACTATAACAGAAAACTGTGGAAACTGTTTAGAACTGATGATGTTGATTTTCTGCATTTTCTGGGCACTATGTTAAAGTATGCTGAACGGATAAATATTGTACTTTACAAAAACACACAACTGCTTTTTACTTCAACAGTCTACTTGCAACGGGAGTGAAAGTAAAGGAAAGCTGACTGTATTCAGTCCTTCATATTCAGGTTTTTGAGCAATCACGTTTTTGACCCTTGACATTAGAGATAATACTGACATTCTCAGAGCTACAGACATATTTGAAAATACTTCCAATGGCATAGGCAGGGCCGATATTTAAAGAAAAACGTTTTATGATGTTTGTTATGCTTACTGACTGACATTTAAAGTATTTTCAAGTAAGGCCTTTTGTTTATGCATTAATATTGATCCTTGTTTTATGAGGAAGGGTGTCAAGTTCTACTGTGGTATATTTCCACTATCATACTCCTCTGTAAATACATGTATGTATGTATGTAATACATACATACATACATACATGTTTCACAGGGAAGGCTAGCCTGAACTCTTCCTCTTCTGGGAAAGTAGTATCACGTGAGACGTGAGCTAACGTGTATGGGTGGCGCTAGCCCCAGACAGCATTTAGAGGGAGGAAACCAGGACATTCCCCAGGTATGGACATCTCTAAAGGACATACATTTTTTACTGACATCACATTTTTATGCATTTAATTGAAAGAGAGGTGTAATAAGTGGCTGCCGAATCTAAAAGGTTTAAAAGGTTGAATAATTTCAAAACTGCCCTTAAACCAACCCGTCTAGATGTGACAGCTTACCTCAGATACGTCCTGAGATTTTTCTGTAATATCCTTTTCTTTCTTTGACTTTTGGTTTTCTTTCTTAATCTGCTTTGTGTTGCACAGTTTGGTTTTATTGTCCACCTCTTGGGAGACGTTATCTGGTTTCCGTGGTTTCACTGGTGGCAGTGGTTTGTCTTCTTCTCCTTTAATAAACCTTTCATATGGCAGGATTAATCTAGATAGTTAAGGAAAACAATATGTCAGCTTATTTAAAGTATCAAAAAATTATACTTTAAAATGCACCTTCAAGCTTTTATTAGCATATGGTTACAATTTGAAATGGCAACCAAAAAAACGATCTCCAACCCAACTGGGTCATGCCATGCTGAAGACCTAGTTTGTTTAGGAGCAACTTGACAAACAGTGCAGTTGAAGGACATGGAGATGAATTTGTGCTCATACATTGTGGACACAACAGAATTAAGTGCACAAGGAACATCAGGGAATCTAGTCCTATGTATCATTAACTGGTGGCTCATCAGGGAATCTAGTCCTATGTATCATTAACTGGTGGCTCACGAGAAGGTAACCTGGTAAATTTTGCTTCGGACAATTATCCCTGCTTCAATATCATCTGATACTACCTTAAGGTCAATAACTGTTCTACGGACGTCATTACAGTGGGTATCTAATGCTACTTTAAGCCAAAAGGTAGCAAACATTCAGCATTATTTAGTTGCAGCCAATAATCAATAATATTGACATCTTATGTTATGACCAGAGGTTATATAAATATCTTTTGACAGATCACAACTCCCAGTAAAAAGTCTTGGTAAAGCCCTGCCAATGAATACACCTCCAACAACACCCTTAAAAGTCTTCCTCTTTAAAATATTAGAGAGGGGGTACACCGGATGACTACCCGCTTAGCACTCCCAACGTGCTGAAAATTGGTTAACAGTTCTTTCCAAATAATACTTTGAAATAATCTACAGGACATACCGGTTATATTGTATCTTCTTATAGAAGGAAATAGAATACACTATAAAATAAACGGTACACTCAATGTAGACAAAGCAATTGCTTTGTTATACTCAAACATATTTTGAATCAATAACAAAGATAAAATTATTTTGTTAGGGCATGAAGACCTGGGAAAATGTAACAATACCTATGACAGGTAATCCTTGGTTATGTGTGCCAATATTTATCAAACAATAATTTAGCAATGAAACCTGAATAATTACGGTTTCCAAGTGGGATGCTTGCCTGCGCCTGCAGCCAAAATATGAGCTGAGTTTTCAAAAGACCGCAGGGGGATTTACCAAATGAAAAACTTAATCACAATTAAAAGTTTCGTTGCAACGCAACTAAAATCTCTTTTAAAATGACACATCAAACAATATGCATTTTAATAATCTGTTTTCCAGTCATAGCTTAGCTCTTGGTCTTAAAGGAGAGCATAGCTGTGTTATAATTAGAAGAGATGGATTATATTACAATCTCAGTCTCGACTTCAATGATGAACTTTTTTTTTTAATGCATTCGGCATGATTAATGACTTGCTCTGGGATTAATGCACAACGCAGCGACTCTAATAAAAAAAAAACCTACATTGTTATACGGAACATTTTTGTTGTTGTTTCTGAGATTAATTATTATAGTAAAGCCAAAGTTTCTCTCACAAATAAGACATTAAATGCGAGGCATGCCTACTCACAGCCTCAAAAAGACCAAAAGAAAAGAAAAAAAGATTTTTATCGTAAAACCGGTTTCATTAAGTGCTGTCAAAACATTTAACCTCTTCAAGTGCAATAACATTATAACGCAGTGATTGTGGCCCCTATCCTGACGGTTAAAACGTATTGATAAATATATCAGGACTGCACCCAGGACTATGACATGCAAAATACAAACTTAGGATATGTTACGTTGAAGATAAAATTCATTAATGGAGCATGATCTGACATGGTGTGTGCGAAAGGGTCGTAAACAAGGCTTTCTAGCCCAAGGTTTGGCAGCCAGCCAGCAGTGAAGCTAAACAGAACCCATGGGGAATATTCATGCTCAGATCCCATTACAAACTGAGTTTAAACATGTTACAGCTGCTAAAACTGTAAACTGCTCCCTCTATGATGGCTTACCAAAATATTAAATGTCTGCCAAATATCTTCTTCCTGCTGTAATTGTACAGTCAATGTTTACATAATAGATAACGGCAAACAAAAAAAAAGGAGAGTAATGAAATGTGGTATATAAACACAGTTTATTTGCATTTAAGCCCTCTTCTGAATAGGCATCTACAGTCACAGTAAAGGGGCTGGGATGTGCTACTTTGCCTATCCCTCTGGAACTGGAAGGGTTAAGAGAATCTACTCAACCCCATTTCACCGCCAAGGCTATCAACGCAGAGTGAGCTGCGCAGAATGCTTTAGGGATCATTAGGGTTGTAAATTATAGCGTCATGGAGAAAATACTTCGCCCCCTATCCTCACATTCTAAACCGTTTAAAATTCATTGTAACTGGAGCACATTTCACAATGCTAATTATGAGCTTAATAGGATAACTCAATTTAATGTGCTTCTTCGTCTCCAGGATATCATTTTCAATATTCAAATGCATGTATTTCATCAGAAAAAATATTCAACAGCTGCTTACCCCTGCATATTAAATAATGGTACTAGTCAGTGACCCCGCAGTAATGTGCTGTGATCACGCTCTGTTGGTATCAGCAGGGGGGCGCCTTCAAACCAATATGGCTCGAGAGAGGATCCTTATATATTTCTTCCCCTATAGTATTTTATCTTTGACCTTTTGGTGTTTATTCTACCGACATGACTAAGTCTATACTTCTCTGTATCTCTCTCTCTCTTTCTTCATAAGGTCCGGTAACTGCATTTCCTTTGGGTTTTTTTTAATAGCTCACAAAACAAAGACAATGCAATATTTTCATTTTAAAGTTAATTTTCAGTGAGTTCAGCAGTTGGCAGGAAGACAGCAGTATAAATACATTTTACACAGCTGGTCAAAGGCCTTGAGCCAAAAGCAGGAACTCTGGAATTAAATGTTTCTTGTATCAGGAAAAGAGGCATGACTAAGGTAAAAAAAACTAAACACAAGGCTTTCTTGTTCTGTCTTCTCATTCAATTCGGAGGATAATTCTCACTTAATACTTCAAAATAGACAGCGTGGCTATTTATTTGTGACCTATATGCAAATGTTACACATTTACATATGTATACACATATGATGCAATGTTTAATACCTAAAATATTCTCTCCCATGCAGTCCCACCAACGATGAATGCATAATACAATACTTAGGAAGTACCTTAATATGCATTCTATAATTAAAACAAGTATGTACCTTTAGGAGAAGCTGCAGTAGTTTGAACTCCAACTTTTGTTGTATTTGCCCATGCACACAGGTGGCTTGTTAGACCCCCTGGAACTCTTGCCCAAGACAGTAGAAAGATAGTCCCCTTTTGGCCCTAATTCTTATCACTTTCCTCTATACGAGCCGCCTTAGGTGTTTTCTGGCTGGCGCCCTGTGCGGATAACTCCTGCTGGGCGCCCACCACCTCTACCCCTCTGCCCCTTCAACTACCGACGACCCTCTGCCCTTCAAACTACCCCCCCCCTTCGGCGGCGTCGAACCCGACGCAGGCGCCCCTGGAGTGTGGCGCCCTGTCGCACAGGTCGCACACCCCAAAGGCCGGCCCTGCTCCTATAATATCCCTATTTGCTATAATTTTAAATTTTTGATGGGTAAATTAAATACATTAATCTTCTAAATGCCTCTCAGTAACATAAAAATAAAAATACAAAGTGGGCCACACACCCTAAAACAAAGGTAGCCCTTTTTGACCATTTGAAAAGTTGGGATGTATGTTCAAGAGATATATCTCTTTGTTTTAGGGTGTGTGTGGCCCACTTTTTTTATTATTATTTATGTTACAGAGAAAGGCATTTATAACACTAATAGGGATATTATATGTGGAAAGGGGGATTAAGAATTTTGGGCCAGAAGAGGTATGGGAGGTATGCAAAAAGCTGGGTTTGCAAGGAAATACATGGGGGGAATTTATTGAATCCCTGCATGCATTTTCAAGTTCAAAAAATGCCCTCTAATTGAAAGGCATATGATGGCTGGAGTGTCCTTTTAAATATTTACAATACATATACACACTACACCACTTCATAAAGGCCAATATTTTCCCCACCAACAGTAAAGCACATGAATATTCAGTAAAGTGCTCCAGGGATTAAACCGACTTCTAGAATCATATGAACAATTGCTTTTTTTTTTCCAGAAAGGTCTCTGTGCAATTTTCTCTGAATGTTTTTTTAAGCTATCCTGTAATAGTACAACACAATTGCCCACAGGATGTGATTTTATCATTTGATTATAAGCAAGCTTTTATTTTTCTCCTTGCTCTTAACTGTACGCGAACCATTGTAAATGGATTTATCGTACATTCAGCTAGAACACTAATGATGATGTGGAGGTCAATTTAATGTAAACCGACAACCCCCTGCTAATAAGGGGCTATGTTTATGTTAATATAAAAACATGTTCTTGATGAAGAAACATGTAAATATCTTTGAATACACTGCTGAAGCTATGACATAAGTCACAGTGTTATTAATATTATTTGCAATTTTAATTGCAAATAATATAATTTTTCTTGAAAAGGCTACGTATTACATCTCATATACCTCATAGATCTGCAAGTTATTTTGTCATGTTATCGCTGATGAATACATCAATACATATCTAATGGTCAAAGTGTGACTAAGTTGTTCAGTGCTGCCAATAGACGAGCCTGGAGCACTCTGGATTTCATGTAGAGGCTCTAGAAATCAGACCTAATAACCAGGACCTCTACATCTACCTTGGGGTCGAGGATCTGTGTTCGGACACACCTGTTCTCACCCAGGTTCCACCGTAACACTCAAGTTTACTTGGGGCTAGCCCTGCCCCTAATTGCATCTTTTCCCATCCCTTATCTTGACCATATCCCCATACTGGCCCCTATAAGGAGTTGGAGAGCACCAGAAGGACAGCCATGGGATGTTCCATGGTATGGTTTGAGAGGATCCTATGCTAAATATAAGCAGACCAAAATCAGTCCATGAAAGTCAGTTTTGAGTGAACCTCCAAGATTCCTAACATAATAGGGAGAAGCTCCAAAATTCATAAAGTTAAACTAAATACTGATGTAATTTCCACTGATTTGAGAAACATTGAGGACATGAATGTATAATATGAATAGGTAGTAGTAGTACTACTGCTGCTCAAACTTTTTTTTATTAGAGAGAAATGTATTTACTGAGTAATTACTATGGTATGATTGCTAGTCTGGACTCATTCATGTCACATGAAGGAAGTGCTCCACATAATAAACGTTTGTGACTTCATACTGGGAAGCTTGCCCTCGTAAGATCTCAGAGGGAAGTTCAAATGTGTTAACATACTGTGGACACTGATTCACTATGTTACAGACTGCTTGTCAAGTACAAAACTGATGAGGTATCTAAGTGAATCAACTTATAGGGCCTCCTAACGATTTAAAAAAGCATAATAGGCCTGCACATTCCATCATCCCACTCTGATATGTAGAGAACAGACAAAAAGAGCCGTGGCATGGAAAACAACATGTGTCCTAATATAATAAGCTTAGAAAAACATCACTTAGGTGTATCAGCCGCACGGAAAGTTGCTTGTCAAGCCCAGAGAATTCCCAAGTTATGGTTATAATGCACAATTTTGTTTTCTCATCGTCCCCTTCACTGGTGACAATGAAGGAAATTAAGTGAAACTTTCTTCGCTTTATACAAATAAGCTGCAGGTTTATGTGTTCATTGGGCTAGCAAACCAATGCTTAGTGGCCAGTATCCATTTCTTATTCTTGTATCGCCCGTGGCATTATGCCCTCCGTGCCATCCACACATTCTCTATACCAGTTGCATCAATATTTTCCAAGCACACATCACAGTACTGTGTATATGCTGGCATGATAACAGCAACAAAGGCAATAAAATTTTTTATTTTATAAAACATCTGCCAAATTCAATTCATTATACACGCTGATTATTTTGGGGAAGATTGGTTGGCATTCTACCGGCCTTTAAACTTTGGGGTACATGGAATGTAAATGTACAGCTAGCCATATAAATCATATAAAATACATAATCTATATGATATACAAACATATATATATATATATATATACTATATAACATATGTTTTTACCGTGTTTTTTTCCTCATTTTTCTTTACTTTTAAATCGTGATGCTTGTTTAATAAATGTAGTGTGTACGCAAAGAAAGCCTCTTTGAGGCAAAGGCACATTCCAATCAATAAACGTAAAGCAAATTAACGATTCACCAAGTCATTACAGATATCAATAATTATGTTTTTATTTTAATACTTGGGAAATGTATTTTCACTGTTGAAACAACACTGACTCATACTGGAATTCATCTACATAAAAACATGTTTCAGACGCTGCTCAGAAATTAAATAAAGGTGTGGAGAGAACACAGGCTTTAGTTTTCCATCAGAATTTATGAAAATCCAATGCATTGCTACAGCAAAGGTCACCAATCTATTACACTATGTAATCGGGAAACCAGCCAAAGAGTGTAGGAAAAGACTGGGGAGGGCAATTTCACATCTGAAAATTGTGTAATTCTCAAGAGACGTCATGTCTTTCTCAATCAAAAATCACAGTATTGGTACATTTCATTTTTCAGGAAAATTTATTTTATAATATTGGCAATACATCTGTCAAAACGATTCCATAAAGGTGATTATTTTTCATTCTGCACTTGCGTATTTCATTTAATTTTGTGGTAATTTTATAAAACGATGTCAGAACGGCGTATAATATTTTTTTCTTTTCATTTGCCTAGTAGTTGGAGGCGTCAATCATCCATATGTACACTAATAAAAATATTTTATGATCGATTTGTAAATGTAATGTTATGCACACGGCTTGAAAACATAATAAAATATTCTTAAATCTAGAATAGAGAACCATCTATGAGTAATCTCCTCATTATCAATTTATATCTTTAAAAACATGCATTAAACTTGTTTATTATTATGCAACAAGGTATACCAATACAACTATATATGAGGAAATTTAGTAAATAAGCAAAACACAAAAAACTTTGCTGCGGTTTCAAAATCTTTACTATTTTATACCTTAATGAACAGCAAGGATGACAAATTCTGCCTTTACAAATTGCCCTTGCCCATTGCCACATTCTGTCCCAGGCATGTTGACCTGCAGATCTAAACCTCCTACTAAACTTGGATATTCTAGAAATCATTCTAGAATACACATTAAAAATACGCTTTATTTCCCTATTCTGATCGATCAATATCACAGTCAATCATTTTAATCAAATATTTAAAAGTTTCCCATGAACCGAAATTATGCAATATTCCTTACTTGAGCCTCAGACTCTTTCTTTTTAGTTTTTTATTTATATATCACACTAAGTTTGTCATTTATATGCAAGAGCAAATTTCAGCTCAGAAGCCAAAGACGACTGTTTATTTAAAATACTGCTCGCTTTTTATATTTATCGATACGTTTGTAAAAAAATACTTTTTTTGATATCCAACAAAATTGAAGGATTTTGGGATATTGTCAGGAGATCAATCAATTGTGTCAATCAGCGGATCAGCCATCTTGACAAACACAATCGCTCGTGTGAGTGTTGTTACAAAGCTGCCACTGTTGGGGGTTTCTGTAAGCTGAAAGATGTAATTGTTTGGAGCTTAGTGCCTGAATGCTCCATTGTTGAATAATTAAGCAGTGCTTAATAACAAGTTGGTATTTTTGTCTCAAAAATGGCAAAAATACTCCATGTCATCAAATACAACAAAACATTTTAACTTTAAATTGTAACCTTCATGGGAATTGTAATTTACCATTGTTTTTGCAAGACAAAATATTGTTCACCTTCATAAAAAACACGAAATCAAGCATTTCTTAAGCCGTTGATGTATTTGTATGTGAACCGGTTAAACAAGTTTCCAATAAACACACTCTTTTTTCCGGCACTGGGCAGGACTTGTGACATCAAAGGAGTAAGAAGTTCTTAATAGTGTATTAAAAGTCATTTAAAGGTCAGCCGGTGTATAAATTACTAAATTTCTATTGATGCTTAAAATTCAAGAGTAACAATTACATTGAATCTGAATATAAATAAAATTAACCTTCAACTTTAATCCCAGTGTTTATTTTTGGAAAACTAAACCGTATTTGCAGCACAGCCGAGTAAGCCGAGGGGCTTGTCACTGTCTCCTTTTTTACTGTCTCCAACTCTACTTCTACTCTTACCTCTTGTAAGACCCTGTAATACTCCTAATTTCCCATTTTAACAATCATAATCCTAACTAAGACCTTTGGAAAGATTTCAAATATAACAATTCTAGTAGGTGCAATTTTTGGAACTTTAAAGAAAGGACACACACACCAACAACCAGTGATGTTGTCGACGTGACTAAGCCTTGGGCAGCAGGTCCCTGAAACATGGACCCTGCAGGTATGGCTTATGCTTATCTTTGTTTTTGTACTGGAGACCTCTCTGTATACTGGACTCCCCCTCACATCGCTAGACCCTCCTTGTGGTTCCTCACAGTGTGACTGTTCAATGTGCCAGTTACAAACCCAAGTAGCCCCTTAACACTACGGCCTTTAGGTCACAGAGCGCCAACATATGACGTCATATCCTGGATCTCCGCATGTAAGGACGGCAGTCATGGCGTTGGCTAAGGCAGCAGTACTAAAGGTAAATATGCCATAAATCATGGCCTTTAAAGGGGAGCAGGACCAAGGTGATAAATAATTCTTAAATTGGGAAAGAAATTGTTCCTTTACTAAATAGTGAAAAAAGAAATAAACTGGTGGCTGACACATCAGAAAATATTTACTCATTAAGATTACTGTTAACAAAAAAAAGCTTAATGTAAAATGACTGTAAACAATTATTGCAAAACAATCACATTATTCTGTCATCTGAGACTTTAACAAAAAAAAAACCCATGCTTTACAGATTTTCAATAGTGCCTTTGTTGAAGCATCTGTTACTCACATAATTGAAAAGATGTTTGTGCAGAGGCATGCAAGAGTGTATGGTTACTCGATGTTAATGATCAAGCCCCAAGGGCAGATCATCATAAGAAAAAAAACTCATGTAGCTAATGAAAACATATGAGCAATATTATAATTGTTTTATTAGTATTATTATTATTTTACACCTTAAAATCAAGAGCTAGCAGAAGTATCATTGTTTTGAAATAGTGATACACAAGGAATAATGGTAATATTTCAAAAAAAGCAACAGATTGATCCTTAAAACTCCAAGTAGCACACTGTAGATTAAAGTAGTTCTAATGATTGTACACATGAAGGTAAGCGATTAACAGTTTACCAAAAAAAAAACAAAAAAAAAACATTCACACCTACAAGTATTTTAGGAACGTGTTCATAAAAAATAAATAAAAACTACAATCAATATTAGTTAATGATTCCTTGAAGTTGCCCAATGAGCAACAGAAAACCCATGCAAAATGGGTAGGATGTACAGTATCATGTTTTCCAAAGAAAGGGTAATGTGCTAGTTTGAATGCCATATTTATTTTTTTCTTTTCATTTCACTGTTGACAGGGCTAGATATTTCAATATAATATGTATGAACAAAAAAAACCCAACACATTTAAAAAGCAGCAGGAGTCAATGTCTCCAACTATAAACATTTCCTTTTTTATACCAATTACTTTGGATCTGTAATCTCGTAAAGAAAATGCCTGAAGTTGCCATATTCTTAACTTCTATGAGATTAAATGTTCAGCTTCTGACTTATTTAAAAACCTACCAAATTTAACAGAAAGTTGAAAATCAAATGGTCCTCTTAACTTAACCGCTGTACCGTTACAGCTTAGGTACAAGCAATGGCTGGATAACACAGAATGAGATGTTTTACAGCGAACAATCATCTCAAAGAGATTGAACGCAGTTTTCTATAAACATCCAAAGGCAAATTACAGTTAAATTATAAATCAGGCATTGACATTTACTGAGGGGCAGCAGAATTTTATTTTAGCATTAAAAGAATTTAACTTCTGTATGAACTGGGTGTCTACATTGCTATTACATACCATGAGTTAATGCCCAAAACATCTACACACACACACACACATACACACACACGCAAGAAAACAATAACCTAGAGGCTAGCATTATTATCAGTAATGTGAGCTGATCCTGTATGGCAATGCTAATGAAGTCCTGTTTGTACAAACAAAATCCTTTCCTCCGTAGACCTTTATAGGTCAAGGAGTCAAGATGTTCCTTGCTACACCTGGGCACCACAGAAGAAACGAAGCAAGAGAGCCCTGGGTGCAGCAGAGTCTCGGGGTGTAGAATAAAGAAAGAAATGTTATTTTTATAATAGAGATGGGCATGTGTCAAAATCCTTTTCCACTGGTTGTTTCAGTAATATGTTCATCATCTAACTTGTAAAGCTAAATACTGCATTAATGAGCATAAACATTTAAAAAATATGTATTCTGATTACAAAAATACTTACACGCCACTCTTTAGTTTATTCTAAATCATCTTAATGTAAAAAATCTCTCCTTTTAGATGATTGAGCTTGGATGAATACGTGTAAAATTTGTTCCGTGGTGTCATGGAAGATGATTGTTTTGTCTATAAATTACAGCATCCCGAAAGCTGCGTTTTGAACCTGGCAGACATACAGAGTCATTTGATTTTGGAGCTAAAAGTCAGGGAAATTAAGTAGACAGATTTGTCATATGGACCAAGAGCTATGTGTAACTACTTTCAAAATAGTTCACAAAATGAATGCAGCCATGGTTCCATAACCTGCACTTACAAAAGCTTTATAAAGGCATGCATTGCTGAGACAAGCAACTTGGAATGTGTAGGAAAAAGCACACAGGCTGCTGATTTTCCTTGCTGTCTGGATAATATATATGGATAAACATAAAGATGTTTTTTAAGAAATGTAATTTTAAGTTGTAAGTGGCATCTGTTCTTTTTTGTGATTCAGTACTTGCCTGGTAAAGGGGGAAGAGGACCACATTTCAGAGGAGAAAATGAAAATATATATTTTTACTTAAATAGTAAAGCGGAAAAAAATGTAGCAAACAATGCGTAGGTGGTACAGATTTAATGGACCAATTTAAAACATTTCTGACAAGCTTTTAAGAGCTTAACTTTAGTCTTCAAGAGCTCGAAGAGGCAAGAAAAGGTTATGTGTAGCATGCCAATACATTAAATTAGCCCAATTTGTCGAAAAAAAGCCCCCCAAAAAACCTATTTCTTCTGGTTGATCAAATTAAATTGTTAAAAAGGTGCTTTGCTTACTTGTATTATGCTGGAGATAATGCCATTTCTGGGAATTGTTTTATAGCTTTCAAAGTAAAACTGAGCCACAGCTTAAATAAGCGCACAATGATTAATAACATATGGCATATATTACGTAATGGTTTTCAACAGTGCAACAGTGGGGTCTTTATTCAAAGTGAAAATGAATACACTAGCAGTTGTGTTCAGGGATTTAATATCAAACAAATCTCTATCAAATATATACAGCGTCATGCTAATTCTGCACTATAGTCCTATACTTGCTTATCAGCTAAACAAAGGTTATTTTTAATCTTTAAAGGGACAGGCTAATGTCATTGATAGCCCCACTAAAGAAGAAGGTAGATGAAAGTACTTTGTAAGTGCTTCAATATGTATAAACTTACTTTAGGTAGAAGCTGCAGCTACCCTCCTCCTATGTGATCTGACGATTCTCTACGCCGAATGGCGGCTCTAAGTGCATATAGGGGCCTGAATAGACATCCAACGACAACAACGACAGGAGGTAAGTGTGTTTGGCTGGACACATCTTTTGCACTCAAAAGAGCTGGAGGATGGGAAAAGGGGCCATTGCATTTGGGGAGGGGTATTCAGAAGAATCCCACCATGCATTTACAAGGGGGGCACCTTGCTTATTTATCTTTCATTTATCATATGCTTAAAAGTGCATATGATGACCTGAGTATGCTTTTAAACAACAGTAAGTTGCACGTTTGCATTATAAAAATTGTAATTTATGTCAGGCAGACAAACTATTCTACAAGAACAACTGTTTTGCACTCATGGAATTATAGTAGGTTTTGTAAATGCACATACAGTTTCATCTGTATATAATTATCCTATGGCCTAATAAAATATATCAAAGCTTTAAACTATTTCTGTTTCCTTTGTGAGAACGCAGCTAAAAGAGGAACCATCAATATTGTTTAAAAGAAGTAACCAGATGAGCATACCTATCACATGACCTCAGTGACTGTGCAAAACTGCTACAAAGGACCAAGATTTCCCAAACATCTTTCTTATGGTTTAAATCATGGCCAAAGTCAAGAATGTTTAAAGATATATTCTGAGTTTTTGTTTCATGATGATAGAAATTCTATGAAAGAAACTGACATACAAGAAAATAATGTATGCAGAGGCGTAGGAAAGAGCACATAAAAGTATAGTCTAAAACTCTGGGCGCAGGAATTATCTAGGCTAAACATGATCTGGATGTCCAGACCAAGACCCAGTCAACACCTTAGTAGAAAGTCAACAATAATGAAGGTTGTGAATTGCGAGTTGTGATATAAAAACGGGCAATTCAGTATGGGCATGAAGCCAATGTTTGGCCAAATTTAGCGGAAGAGGAGTAGCGTGGCATGCCAGAAGTCTAGCTGGTTTAACTTTTTCCTCCCTATATCACTTAGTCTTCACAAATGTTAAAGTCTGTCTCTCCAAAGGACAAGTTGGCTTGGCATGTGTGCCGGCCTAAATAGCTAGTCTAGGGTCTTGCTTGGTTTGTGCCATTATACAGATTGCTCGTCCACCTCTATTTTGGTCTCACATGGCCCTTTACTGGTCATATGATCTATGTATCATCCCACTTATCATCCTACTGCCAGCCTTCCTACTGATTGGCTGTTGATCATTGGCTTGTTCAGGAATCAGTCCATGTTCTTCAACAATATTATTTTCCTATGGAAACCGAGATAACTGCATGTGGTTGGCAGACCTACCTATTTCTACAGTTTCCTAAGCAAAGTAAACTTTCCTAAATTGGTATTTTACTGAGACTTAGGAAGCAGAGCAAGATGTGTGATCATAGTTTACCCTTGTCATGCATGTCCAAGTTATAACTTTACAACTAAATTGCAATGGTTACTTATTGATACATCATTGTTACACATCAACACCTTTCGAGTACAGTTTAACTGAAAGCCACTAACTAGGATGAACTTTAGAATACACTATCTGTGCTGACATTTCCTTTAAGTGGAAAACATCGTAAATTCCAGCAAGCGGTAATGCCTTGGAATAGAGAAATGACACAAAATTGCATGTTATTTATATTGTGATCTGGCAACAACAATAACGTATTATCAAGGAAATTGACATTTGGGAAGTAGAGCTTGCCATATAATCATTTTTTTAAAAAAAACAAATGCTAATATAAAATAAGCCAACAGTAATCTGAAAGACATTGTCAGAAATTAAAAATCTGTAGTTCCTGAAAAAAGAATATATATATAAAATATGTACACACACTAAATGCTATATGTATTTTCTGTTTATAACTATTTGCATTTCATATAATTTCTTATATTTCCATAGTGCTGCTTTCCATTTGTTTTATAATCTTAGTTACACTCAATATATTTCGTTTATTTGTACATCCCACGGATTCCATGACCTATGCATTTAGCTAAGGTGTTAACAGAGTTTCTATTATTTCATGCATGTGAAAAAGTCGTAAATCTTATCTCAGTTAGTGCACTATGCCCAACACATCTATGCTTTTTAGCCCAAAATTGTTCAATGCATAATATATATAGGTGAAATGCTATTCACAATGGATAGATTTCTGGCGATTGAATCATTGCTACATATTTGTAGATACAAGACGCTATTTTTATTTTTGCAGTATAGTCATTCAGTTGAGTAAAATAAAATAAGGTAACGTGCCAAGAAGTGGTCAAGACCTATGCACAAGCCATTAATTCCCCATTCAATAAACGTAAGTAGAGAAAACATCTGTTCTATATTAACTAATACAGGTTTTTTTTATCATTGTATGTAACTTTCCTCTTCTTTGGGGGTGATTAAAATTACATCATTTTGAAGATGTCCATTTGATGAAAAATCTTCATAATAATGGTTTGGTTTGATTGCGCAAATTATAGGCAAATTATAGCTGTCTTCATTTCAGGAACAAGGAAATTTACTTCTAAAAACTGGCCAGTCACAATAACGTTGCAACACATTGGAGTGTAAGATGCACCAAAGTAACTAAAACAAAGTGTTGGCAATACGAGAGGAAGCCAGATTTCCCTTTTTCCCAGGAAGCATGGATAGATTCCAGAAAACGCCATACTGTCTACAAAGGAGAATAACAAGGCTAGTTCTCTTTTTATTTAAAGGAGAAAAAATATAAAAAGGTAGCTAAAGACTTAAGTCTAAAATCATGTTTGTGGCACATTTTTTAAACAGAGTTAAAAGTCTTTATAAACATGTTTCTTCCGGATTTGATACAATCTCTTCCAATAAACTAATTTATTGATAGGATGTGCCACTCTTTATAGCATGATTGTGCACCTATTATACACTGCGTTGTTGATATCCATTAATGTACAAGAGCCGAGCTTAGAGATGGAGTTTGGTTTTACTATTTATTTAATGTAACATTATTCTATTAATGAAATAGATGTTATGGATATTTGGTCAGACTGAAAGGCATATGTATTAAAAAAATAATTATTGGTTGCGTGTTTCTTAACTTCCTTACTCTTCAATAGTAAGTAATGACCTTTAGAAAGGTTTTCCTGATAAATAGATGGTTTGGTTAAGCTCGTGTGACTGCTTTATGACTTAAAGGTCAGACCCGTAAGTACTCAAGCTACATTAAAGGAGCTTTTTATTTTACACACTCAGTTGATGCATGCATAATGGAATAGCAATCTCATTATGTAAGACTCAATGAAAGTCATATTTATATAATGGGGTGATTAGCCGACGACATAAATAATGACATCACCTAGCAGCTTAGAAAAAAATTGTAACTATGTGAAAGATTAATGCCTTCAAGGATTTAAATATTTTTGAATGTAGACAAGATATGTAAATGTCCTTTGGCCAGGTAGTTATGTGATATTTCATAACTGAGTCTAAAATGTTTAAAATGTGATTTTCAGAAGAATAAATCTGAAAGAGCATGCAAAAGGACAGAAAAATTATACAGAATGATTTGTGTCTTTAAAATGTTGCAGAATGAGAATGGCAAGTACCATATTGAAATGTGTACCTTGGACAGTTGAAAGGTATTCTTAATTCCTTTGGACAATAGCAAGCTACCTCTGTTTTATAGAGTGAGTTTTTATTATATAATATATATATACTACAAAGGTATCTTAACTTTCCTTTCTTTATATCGGCGTGATTACTTTTATTAACTGATTAAGTTATGTTAAAAATTTTGAATTAGTGTAATTTAATGACAATAAACCTATAATTTGTGCAAATTAAAAAAATCCTAGGACAGGGCACTCCTCTTGCACCATAATACACTTTCACATCTATGAAGCTGAACACATGGGTATGTATTTTATATGTAAGAGGTTATTACGTATTAAATAATTCTATACTACTCAAGACTATGTGATGTGATGTGTGCACAAAGCCAAAATCTAGTCACTGATTGATCCACTATATATATGTTATATATAAAAATACATCCACACACATAAATGGAATAATAATCCTTAATATACTATATATATATCATAGTATATCATAGTTATATACTTCCCAATGATGTTCCCCAAGGTTTAGATATACCACAGGTTAAAAAATTACGTTGTAAACCATACACATAATACAAAACACCATATACGCACTATTTCTCAAAGCTTTTCTACCCATCAAGAGATGAAATGATCTTTGTCACCTGTTTTACATTTAATCACACAACAATGTGTTTAATTGCTTTTATGTACTTTGTGGCGGTAATTATGCTTTCGTGCATTTCATTAAAATTATTTAATAATCATACGAAGTAAACTCTTACAAATAAACGCATTAAAATACAAGAAATCGACACATATCCAGCGTCCACTGACACTTCTGAAATGCACCGGATAATTTTTAAGCCAAGAATGTTTACCTACAGTAAATTACAATATTGTTACCGTAATTTTTATAGCACTAGATCTACAAAGCTGCTTTACCAATGTCTCTAATGTTTAAAATGTAATATCATGGAGCCATCAAATGATGTATCAATCTGTGGTTCAATTTGAAGAAACATTTTGGCATACATTTCATAAAATGAAGAATGTCTCCAAGAGAAAAATACATCTTTAAAGTTGGCAACTGAATGTATTTTGGAAGCAGCTTTTTAATGAGCAATCTATATCAATACACATCTTGAAAGCGATCTATTAAAATCGAAGTATTTTTAAATAGGACATGTTCAAATGGTACTTAAACGTTCACAATGAATTCTAGCAGCTGAAGCTCTGTTTCATTGTGAAACTGGATCCATCTGTGCTAGCTGTACCTGCATTGTATTACTGTGATTTGCATCACATCCTGAAATATTACCCCATATTGGTCTGCATACAATTAAATGTACTATCCATCATACTAAAAAAAAACCAGCTTAAAAGAACCTTGAAAAGTAATCAGCAAATGCCTTCAGCTGTAAATAGGTACATGCACGAATACTCCAAAGAAAACCATAATATGTTTAACTAAGAGCAAACATCAAGATAACAAGCTCAAATAATAGAAATAACCCAAAAAGCATGCACTTAAAAAAGGCAAATTTCACAAATAATTTACAGTGGTTCATTCCCAGTACAAAAGCTAAAACTATGTTTCATGCCAACTTCGGTCTTTTCTCAAGCTGTGACCTACAACGTATTATGATGGAATAAGTGGTCTTCTGCCTAAGCAGATCATTTAGTGCTAACATAATGGAAACCTTTGCCATGTGTGGTACATGGATTATGGGCACATGTAGTGTAGGATCAGGCATATTATGGTCTAACAAATTAATGGGCTAGTGTTATGTTAGTACTTGGATTAGTCAAGAAGGCTTGAGGCTTCCAAAACTGTTTAGGGACATCTATATTACTAAGGCATCTGGATATCTTACCATCTGGATTGCCTATATATATATATATCTTCTCCATACAATACTGCTCATCCTCCCTGTTCTATGAATAAATATGCCCCAAGATTTCTCATCAGATCTCCTTGAGATCATGCCCACTTAATATTAACTCTGTGTTACCTTTCGTAATGTCTACGAGTGCATGTAGCAGCACTGGTACTTCCTGGGTTTCCTCCGAGTTCATCATATATATGTTTCCACTGTCTCCGAGCAGTAATCTGTACAAAACAATCAATAAAGGATGCGCATGGTTTTATTAAAAAGTTCAACCATAGTTATAACTATTAACATAAGCATAAAATGGCTTTAAGGTAAGTAGAGAAACACAGCCATTCAGAAATCCTGTAATTGCATATTGTAAATATGTAAGCCCGGGGTGCATACCCTTGTATGTGAGATAGTAATGCATTAGTTTTATTCTTCAGGCATTTTTATTGATACGCCTCTGGTTAAACACTGGAGCCGACTGTGGTATGTTAAAAGGAGCTAATTATTGTTATTTTAGAAATAAGGATGGGTCTATCCACAGACTGAAAATAGTGAAAAGCTCATTGATAGCTGAGTGGGTGATTCCATCTTTAGCAAAATTGCCATTTAAAGGTTTTATAGCTGTTCCCATGGGCAAGTCCAACACGGCCATCAAATATATAGCTAACTGTAAAGTTACTGCTAACAATAGTAGTAACAGGGAATAAAAGTACCCAAAGCGTTATTATTAGCTGGCATGCACCACCTATCTTCTTATATCAATATCTAATATTAACCTTATGTTGAACTGTAAAGAACACACTGGCAAGTTGGTTAACGTACCTGACCAGATGTAAGTTCATATAGCTATATATATATATATATATATATACATAGGCTCGGATTGGCCATCTGAACGTATGATATAAGAATGTGCTTTCCTTTTTCTATCCTTTGTGTACGTACGTATACACACACTTTATTTATCCAAAGCGGAATCTGGATATTGTTTGCTATGACAACTTTGATTTCTCTTTTAGAAATGTCATTTAGTTATTCTCTGAATGTATAAATATAGACATGTTTATAGTTTATTTTCGTCGTTTAACAAAATGCAAAGTGAGTGAACAGAGGGAAAAAACGAAATCCAATCAATATTTGGTGTGACCACCCTTTGCACTCAAAACTGCATCAGTTCTCCTAGACACACTGACACATAGTCAGCGATTAAACAATTATAACAAACAGGTGCTAAACTTCATCAATTCAATATGAAGGCTGAAACACAACCAGTAACTGAAACAGAACAGCTGTGTAGGAGGAACACAAATGGGTGAGGAACACACGTTCGGGACTGCATTTCTGCAAATGGAGTATGGGAGTTGGTCAGCATTAATGGTCTCCTTAATGCTAAGAAGTACAGGCAGATAATTACCCATCATACAATACCATGAGAGAGGCATCTGCTTGGGCCCAAATTTATTCTGCAGCATGACAACGACCTCAAACATACAGCCAAAGTCATTAAGAATGTTCTTCAGCATAAGGAACAACAAGGAGTCTTGGAAGTGATGGTACGGCCCCCGCAGATCCCTGGTCTCAACATAGTCAAGTCTGTCTGGGATACCATGAAGTGAGAGACGCAACTGAGGCTGCCTAAATCCACAGAATTGTGGTTAGTCCCTCCCTGCGGAGTTCCTAGAAGGGTGAAGGGTGGTCAAATATTGATTGGATTTAGATTTTTCTTCTTTTTTCCCAAATCTGCCTAAAACGTTTGCACAGTACTGTATATATCCAGAGCATTTATTTCAGTTTTGCCTCGGCAATAAATCTAATCTTGTTTTCTTTTTTTATTAGCTAACTTGATGTTTATCTGGGCAAAAAGGCAATACTCAAGTACAAAATATCAGTACTGCCCAATGTTTGTGTATGAATGTTTTTACCAAATAAACCAGCGCTGTATCATTGGATTAGTTGCATTAGGATTAGCCCTGTGCGGATTAAATCAATATAGCTTTCATGATCGTTATAAAATGCATGTATTTCACAAACCACACATTTTTTCCTGTTTACATCCATCTATAATTGCGCAGAAATGGATACTCAAGGATGCGGTACATCTCAATTAAACAGAAATACACTTTATTTAATCAAAGCGGAATCTGGAAACAATTTGCTATGACATCTTTCATTTCTTTGTTGCAGATGTCATCTTGTATGATTTGTATCTTCACTTCCCTCGTAGGGGAAAAAAGGGATCTTAATCTCCGTCGTCTTTTTTTTTATCTAGTGCTTTCGTGATTCAAAGTACATAGTGTTCGGTTTCTGACCATCAAATGTTTTTGTGAGCTAAATATAGACACCCTTGTCAGATATCATTAGTTAATAAAGCCAGTGGAGAGAAAATTGTGAATAACCGAAAACTTCCTGTTTATCTGTTTGTGTTTTTTTCCCCATTAGGGTATTTAACACCAGCAATTAAAGCCGATAAGTGCAAAATGTAGCTTCTTAATGGTGTATACTGATTACGTTTTTAAAGCTTTTAATACATTCCACGTATTAGACATAAGCAGATGTCAGGTATGTTGCCA
>VKOC01001694.1:0-110190 GCA_009364415.1 Spea multiplicata
TTTGGATTGAGGCTCTGGAGCCCAGCCTCCCGTATGTCTCTGGGTGTGGTGTGTGAGTGTATGTGCGGATATGTTTGCTGTGTTTTGTACTCTGATCCCGGAGTGGTGGCCCTGGGGTGTGCATGCTGACCCAGGAATCACCACTTAAGTTGTAACATCATGCTCTGCTACATTGATATCATCTGAATATCAGGAATCTGAAACAGTAGCACAATGTACGGGAAAACCCCTGCAACATGCAGATGATACATATCGCACGCAAGGAAATCTCAAGTAATTTTATACTTTTAAAATATGATAAACAGACCTAAATGGAACACTCTCTGGCAGGAAGGGAAAAAACTAGTGGGGGAATAAACAGGATAGAGAAAACAGCTACTAAGTCACGGTCACCATATGTGTAGAATCTTACCTACATCCCCACATTGTCTCCAGCACAGAGAAGAGGTCGGAGGGTACGTAGTACCATCAGAAAAGAACCTTGCAGTTAATTTCAAAATGTGTAACATTTTTAGATACACCCTGAAAGGCGTCAAGGGCTCGATACCAAATCATGTGGAACCTATTTCTCTCTCCCAATGTATCATGTATGGAAGCTTGTCTTCAAACATGTGACCCAACAGAGCCGAGTAACAGAAAGAGATAGCATTAGAGACGTGAGGCACTTGCAATTCGGTGTATTAGGATAGGTAGAAGCCGGGTGCTTGAGATGTTTGTGTAAGGCATCACAAATCTGCAGATATTTTAAAAAAAACAATCTTGACGAGTATTTCTGTATGTGACCCTGAGAGAGAAGCTGTGAGATCAAGACAATCCCCTGTTGCATCCGGTGATCAAGGGAGGCGTGAGGGAGAAGAGGCTTCAAAGTCGACAATGGAGCAGAGCTGTGGAGGTCAGGTGGGAAACAGAGCGCAGCTCGATGTTGGTCCCACATTGCCGTGGACAGCGAAGTAGTGGCCAACACATCATGCAGCGGAGGACTGTTGGAATTAGGGAGCCATAGGAGGTCTTTCACTGAAAATGGAACCGTCATCATGGATTCTTGATCCACCCAGGCAACACATGATTTGTCAGAGAAAAGGAGAATGGTCTGCGCAAGGTTTCCAGCTACGAAGTAGTATCTTATATTAGGAACACCTAGACCTCCCAGCAGTTCGGGACATTGCGAAGTCCTGAATGAAAGACCAAAATACCAAATACGTTTAGATAATTGCATTTGGACAGTCCGGAAAAAAAATGCAGGCACTGAAATGGGGAGGGTACGAAAGAGGTATAACATCTTCGGAATCGAATTAATTTTAAATGAAGCTATACAACCAATTCATAAAAACTCCAACTTCGACCATCTTTTGAAATCTTGACATATTTTAGACCATAGGCAGCGGCTTTGTTAATGCGAATCCCCAGGTAGACAAAAAAAGAAATCTGAACGCCACGAGTATGCAATGTCCTTAGAGATAACGCTGATGAAGTGGTCTTGGTACCCAATGTTGAGAGCTTGTGTCTTCCCCCAGTTGATTTTGTAGTAAGACAGACGACCAAAGGCATCCAGGAGAGCACGCAAGTTCAGTAAGCGTCGGGAGGACATCGTCCGCGTAGAGACAAATTTTAGTTTCTGCAGACCTCACAGTAAAACCCTTAATATTGGGATTGTGCCTTTCCAGGGCAAAGAGGAGAGGAGAGAGTGGCCATCCCTGCCGTGTTCTATTGCAGATAGTAAAGGGTTTAGAAAGAAATCCTGAAGTATAAACCCTCGAAGAGGGATTATTATACAAGATATGTACTGCTGCAATGAACGTCTCCAGTAAACCAAATGCTTGTAACGTCGACCTCAAATACCCCCAGTGTAGGGGATCAAGTGCTTTTTCTGGGTCCAGGGACAAGAGAATACAGTGCTTGTTCATTATCATAGCTAAATGAGTGATATTAATGATTCTCCGTGTGTTATCCGAAGGCTGACGTCCCAAAATGAAGCCCACTTGGTCATTGCTGATTAAAGTATTCAGTCGGTTGGCCAGTAACTTCGTGTTCAGCTTCGTGTCTGTGTTCAGTAAAGAAATAGGTCTATAGCTCGGGTTTAGGGATAGTGACCACATAGGCCTCAGACATCTATTGTGGAAAAGATGAAGTATCCATAAAAAAAGAGAAAAGTCTGCTAAGGCGGGAATCCAGGATGTCTTTGAATGTATGGTAATACAAATTTGAGAAGCCATCCAGGCCCGGGGCATTGTGTGCCTTGAGGCTAGCAATAGTGCGCTCTACCTCCTCTGTGGAAGGTGGTTTAACGAGAGTTTCCCATTGGGCAACCAGAAGCCAAGGGATCGGCAGCGACTCAAGAAATGCAGATATTTCAATATGTTGAGGATGGTGAAGGTCCAGCTGTGAATGTAAATTGTATAATGACTCATAATTTATCTGCAATCTTGCTGGGATTAAAGATCCTGTGCAGTATGCAGATAATGCGGAGAGCTCTGAGACTCTTGAATCCGGAGTCGACGAGCCAAAAGCGAATCAGCCTAGTTGCCTTTATGTAGGAAACCAGCAGCTCTATATATGTCTAGTGGGTATTGCTCCGCCTATATGTTGGAAACCAGTAACTGTAATAAAGGACAGGGCAAATAGCACTAAAGCTGCCGTAATTGAGGAAACTATGGACTCCCTTAGTGGACCTTAAACTGTAGCCTTAAGCTGGGCAAACAATAAGACCCTGTGAGTGAACTATTAGCTGGGCAAACAATAAGACCCTGTGAGTGAACATCCACACCTTTATCGGTGAAAGAGCAGAGGACAATGTTGAGGGTTTCTCTTGATCTTTCATCTGTGTACAGGAGTAGTGCTGTCTCGTTGTCCTCTGCTGACTGGGCCTTATTGACTGACCCCCCGGAGTGGTACGAGGAGGGAGAAAGCTGGGTTCCCGATGATCCGCAACGTCCAAGTCATCCTGGACTAGATTCCACTGTTGGAGGAGGTGGAGGTCCTCCATGGGCAATCTGGCAATATGTAAGACTTTGGTTTTGGCACCCTATGGAGCCTGTCTATACAGAACTCTGGGTCTGAAGTGTCAGGTAAGAGAGTGAGGGAAAATTCACGGACATAGTCCGCAAGGTCACCATCCGCCACATCCTCTGAAATGCCTCGGAGCCGTAAGTTATTCCGGCGAGAGCGGTCCTCCAATTTGGAGAGTAGATTTTGTCATATTTTTCTTGTTGTGACGGTCAACCAACTCATTAAAGGTTGATGTGAAATCATCAAACTTGTGTTCCATGTGCTCTGTACGTGCACCCAAATGGGCTAAATTTTGTTTAAAATCCATAAGCATACCCTTAATGGCGTCCGTCATAGAGGTCTGGATGGTGTCCAACATACTGCGTAGGATCACTGGGGTCACTGGAGCCGCAGGGTCCATACCCAACTCTTCCTCCTCTGTTTTGTGTTGTGAAGGCGGGAAGGAAGGCTCACCAGCATCTTGAGGCCTATCGCTCGTGCGGCATATATCCGGGCAAATACAATATATATACATAATATAGGTAGTAATTATATATATATAGATATAGATATAGATATATATATATATTGGTTCCTCATATATTGGACAGAAACTGCACTTATTTGTTCATCAATCACGCCAGGAAATCGCTGCCGGCTATGGAAATTTCAAGAGATGTATCCTCACAGCTCACTGGTCTTCAAATTGATGTTATTTATGATTATATTATACTACAATATAACAAATTTAAAATACCTTCATCAGTAAAAAAAAAATACATAAAATATATAAGAATCCAAACACGTAATTGTTTCCACTTATTATCTTATTTGACATGTAAAAATGCGGTCAGTTCAGATGTGTATATATACACTTGCGTGAATTACATGGTTTTACATATGAGGATATAATAACAATCATCTGTTCCTTAGCAGGCTAAAAATGAGTCTAAAACAACAACACATGACATATTACACTGTGTCATGACAATTACCACCCGCTCCTGCAATGTGTGTTCCACTCCCACCCGCTCCCGCCACATATGTGTCCAATCCCGCCCGCTCTCTCACGCTGTGAGGTGAGCAATGCAAAGGCAGCCTTGCGGGAGTGCGTGGGAAAT
This sequence comes from Spea multiplicata, assembly GCA_009364415.1. Lineage (NCBI taxonomy): Eukaryota > Metazoa > Chordata > Amphibia > Anura > Pelobatidae > Spea > Spea multiplicata. The sequence goes on from VKOC01001694.1 coordinate 4,107, forward strand.
CTGCAGTTCAAGTAAAGGGGTGGGTGAGATTGCCAACCTGCCCCCCAGTTATGCACATCTGCCCCTCCAGATATGTCTTATACCCCTATATTCCACTCTGCCTCCCGAAATGTCTTATACCCCTTATATGTCACTGTGCCCCATGATTCGGCTTTTAACCCTCTATATGCCACTGTGCTCCATGATATGCTTTTTAACCCTCTATATGCCACTGTGCTCCATGATATGCCTTTTAACCCCCGTATGTGCCACTATGCCCCATGATATGCCTTTTAACCTTGTATGTGCCACTCTGCCTCCAGAAATCCCTTATACCCCTATATGCCACTCTGGCATATAGGGGGTTAAAATGCATATCATGGGGCAGAGTGGCATATAGGGGGGTATAAGGCATTTCAGGAGGCAGAGTGGCATATAGAGGGTTAAAAGACATTCTGGAGGCAGAGTGGCATATAGGGGTATAGGGCATTTCTGGAGGTAGAGTGGCATTAAGCGGGTTAAAAGGCATATCATGGGACACTCTGCCTACAGAAATGCCTTATGCCCCCATTTAACACTCCCCCCTGACTTGCTAGTGCTTCTGACTCCCTAGTGTCTAGTAGGGGCAGCGGGTGGATGTCTGTACGATTCACATAGGCAACTTCCGCTGCAGCTTCTATCACCCGGAAGGTCATGTGACACCGGTCCTCTATCATAGATGCACCGGCAAAAGTGCCGGAAGCAGCGGGGGTTGTCTACACACATACGCATACCTTCTGGCAGTCAGGGAAGGTCTGCGCGATGCACATAGACAACCTCCGTTGCTTCCGGTACTTCTGCTGACGCTCGGTAATAGAAGCCCGGTGGAAGTGCCGGCAGTAGCAGAGGTTACCAGACAGGAGGATCCGGGTCCCCTGCAGCGCTGCGGGGGATCTGGATCTTAGTCTCATACTCAGACCTCTATTTGAGGTCTGATTATAAGATGACCTTTATTATAAGACGAGGGGTATTTTTCAGAGCATTTGCTCTGAAAAAACATTCGTCTTATAATCGAGCAAATACGGTAACCACTTAAACGCGGGGATCAGAAATTATCAAACGCATTTAGAAAGGGATCATCTTATTCCAAAAGTCATTGCTAAAGATAAAATGGGTCATCTGCAATTCTTCGTACATGAAACACAAGCATACACAAAAGCAATATTGGCAGATGCTGCTTGCCTTTTTGTGGCAAGTTATTAATTACAGCACCCTAAACTATTGTTTGTACACACATTTTTCTAATTGAACATGAATATTTTCATTCATAAATTTGAACTAAAAATTATAAAGGAAATATAAACGGCCATAAATCAGTTGATTATAAAAGCGCAGCTGATTAAAGGCGCAGAGGGAGTCTCAAATAGGTTGATTTTTTGTCTGCCATTCAGGGACACACTATGAAGCAGATGAGTTCACAGACACAGGTGTATATACACCGTATTGGCTCGATTGATGGCCCCCCCCCCCCGGTAATAGCAGACAACCCTAAAAGTTAGGTGCTTTTTTAAAGAAAAAAATTTCTTAGTAAAAAAAAACACTTAGTGGAACAGATATTGCTGCCAGCCCTGCCACCACAGACTATGCTGCCTACCTGCCCTCCTCGGATATTGCTGCACTGTCTGCCCACAAGATATACTCCCGAAATATGGCTGCCACTCTATCCCCCCCCCCGAGATATGCTTCCACTCTGCCCCCAAGATGTGCCCCCCTTAGACTTACCTGTGCAGACTCCCCGTGGTCTTGCGTGGACGGCGGGGGACATCTACACAGTACGCGTATTCAACTTCCGGTGCCAGCACCTCCGCCGTACATTGTACAGACGTTCACCGGTGATGCGAGCAAAAAGGACCCCCCGCTGCCGGCACATCTGCACGATGTGCTTTAACAATCTCCCTTGCCGGGACTCCCCCTGTGGGAATTCCCGGCATTCCCCCCCTGGAAAGTGCTGGCAGGGGAGGCTGTCTCAGCATATGGGAGAGTAGGATGCAGGTCCCCTACACCGCTGTATCCTAACCCTGCTGCCTGCCCGGCGCCCGGTACTGCATGTCCCAGGCGTCGGCGATACGAATTGCGCATTCCTGCGCTAGACCCCGAATATAGGCCGCACCCCCACTTTAAAGACTTAAAGTGTGTGGGGCGGTGCGGCCTATATTCGGACAAATACGGTATATATAGATATATATATATATAAAAATATATATTATTATATCACTGATGCAGCCACTGTCACATACACATAAATACATTTTATAAAATATATATATGTGGTGTATATAGATATATATATATATTATAAACACCCCCGATTCACATATACTATTATATATTAATTATTAAGAAGTCTTGGAAACCATGTTGGTATTAGATTTAATAATATACATACACTCATTACAGACATGAGTAGATATAGAATGTTAACCCATCTAATATCAGGCATGAGTAGATTCAGAGAATTAACACCTATATTACCAGACATCACACACACAGTCACACAAACATTCAAACACAGTGACAAACAAACACAGTGACAAACAAACACAGACAATCACACACATAGTCAAACATACCTGGTGCTGGCTGCAGCTTACTCTGAGTTGGTGTGAAGGAGGAACTCAACCAGGAGAGGTTTCTGAACTCTCAGGCAATCAGGTGAGTTGAGAAGTCTCTCCTGATTGGCTGAGACCTCCTTCACTCAGACTCCTCATTCCAGGACAAGGCATTGTCCCGGATTGAGGCTGCCCGGGACTTAAAATCCTATTGCGGGACTATCCCGGGCAATCCGAGACATGTGGTCACCCTTGCCCCAAACCGGGAATATGACTGCCACTGGACCCCCAAAGGTTAGTGGGCCCTGGGCAAATGCCCATTTTGCCCGCTGAATAAAGCGCCCCTGGTCTCTGGGATAATACATCTGTGTGTGTCAGTTTACACATTCTCCTATTTGACTGTTTTGGGACCAATGTGTTTTGACTATAAAATGATTATTAGTTTCAAACTAAATTGATATTCACCAAGGAAAAAAGTCTCCAAATGTCTAGAAATATAAATCCAAAATAAGGTAGAAGTTTGGTTCTCAAAATCGTTAAAAACTATGTATGTGGAGTACAACTATACTGTACTGTACTGTGATATTCTATTCAGTATTGGCTGTAGAAGAAGTCCCTGTAGAAGGACTCCCTATACTGGAGCGAAAATAGAGTTGGAAATGATGGTGTCACGTTCTGCCCAGGCTGCGGAGCTGCATATCTGTCTTGCTTTAGTTTTGCTTCGATCCATTCCTGGATTTCCTTTTGCTTTGTTCTGATCTTCCATTCCTTGCTTCTGCTCTGTTTCCTTTATAAGGTGTGCCCCTCCCATGTGTTCTGTTTGTCTCAGTCTTCAGTCTAAAGGTATGTCTCAGTGCTATGTGTTTGGTTTACATGTTTGTTTCATACCACTGTCAGCAGGGATTAGCGTTAGGACCCACCGTCATTGGAGTACTTTGGCCTAGTGGTGGGCTAAGCATACTATGGCCAAATCATGTGACGGAATCTCCAATTGTTATCACATAGTTCTAGGCTAGTTCCTGTATTCATGTTTGTCTGTCTCTTATGTACCTTTGCCCTTCTTCCTTGTATCATCTGAGGATTCTGGTTCCTCTCTCCTCTCCCCATGTCCCAGTTAATATGTCCTATCCTTGCTTAAAGGAGAAGCGTCCGAGGGTTCCGGCTCCTCACTCCTTCCCCTGTGTTCCTTGCCTTCTTCCCTGTCCTTTGTTGTGCCCTGTATCATGTATATCTTGTCTAGTAATGTTTATTCCTTGTCTGGTTCACTTTAGTGCCCTGTAACATGTATGTCTTGTCTGGTTATGTTTCGTGTCTGGTCTCCCTGTCCCTTGCTTGTTATGTTTCTGCTATACCCTTTTGCTTAGCTTCCATACTCCCAGCCTGCAGCATCCTGCACGTGATTCAAGTGATATGCTTCATGCCTGTTCCAGGATGCCTGCAGGATATATCTTCACTTCATTCTGGACTTCATCCGCTGCCATATCAGGGCGCTGGGGTTTGGCTGCACAACCCTAGGTGCTCAACACCTGGGTGAGTGTGGTCACCCTGCAACCAGGCCCTGTCCAAACTCCACTACTGCACTGTGACTCCTGCATACAATCTTCGGGCGCGCTGGGTCCTTTCAGTCATCTGTTTGGACCCAGTCCATGACAGATGGTTGAATGAAGATATGGTAATTGTGACGGACTCGTCCCTTCAGACACACCGCTGTGGATCTTATACAGCCCAACCACCTGTTCCCCTGGAACCCAGTTTCTATGTTTACCCCTTTTTCCTATTTCCCCGACCCAGAAGCTGCCCTCTGCCGCCAACACCGCCAGGCCCAGTACCAGGACACACAGGTTTTACTTTTGGAACCTCTGGGGGCTAGAATATCCTCCTGCCCCACTATGTGTACCAGACAGGATTATCTCCACAGGGTGCCCAGGGCTCCTGTCTGACTATCAGTGGAAGATATCAGAGGCTGATCCCGTTATCTCCCCTATTGTTACCGGGAGACCTGAATCCCCCAGCTAAAGGGGGTGGTTCTGTTACTCAGACGTCTCATTCTGTATGTTGATTACATGGATATATATACCTGTGCCTGTGTACAATAAAGCGTTCTTAATGTTATACCCTACACTGAGCCTCGGCTAGTGACTGGGAAACCGGGGAAAGTGTGTTGTCCCAGGCTAAGAGAGCATAAGATAGCGGAGGTAGTCGGTCGGACTAGCCAGCTCCGTGACATTTGGTGGCAAGCGGTGGGAATTTTGCTCTTAGCTAAACAGGACATCAAACCACTACCAGGACCAAGAAGCCGAGACGGAGAGCACCCTACGAGTGCATGGACCAGCAGTATGCTAAACTTAAGCGGAATACTTTGAAAGACCTCCTGGAGGCTCGTGGAAAGGTCGCCAGCAACAAAACCAGGGATACCCTCATTGCGGAACTGATGGCGGACGACCAGGCTCAAGCCGGCCCTGTTACCCCAGCAGACCAGGATGAGTTCCAGAGGGACGTTCTGTTCCGCCTGTCCTGCTACGGGGCCCATCCACCCCCAGAGATAGTGAGCCGGGTGATAGCAGATGTGACTGCGCTAAGGTATCCCCAACAAGCACGTTCTTCAGGGGAAAGAGATGAGATTTCCAACCCCGAGGCGAGTAACCGCCGAAAGCTTCCTTATGCAGCCTTCAAATCCTTCATCGAGGCGGAGGGGGACATCGAAGGATATCTCCAAGACTTCGAGCGGCAATGTCTGTTGCAACAAGTGAGAGACGCAGATAAAGTAACCATCCTCGCCAGCAAGCTCACTGGCCGGGCGGCTGAAGCCTACCGAGCAGTGGCCGACGAGGACTGTAACAGCTATGAGCGAGTGCGAGAACAATTACTAGCTCGTTTTGCCATCACCCCGGAGGCACAAAGACTCAAGTTCCGTAGCCTGCGGAGGACGGAGAAAGACACGTACCAAGAATGGGGGCATCGGATGCAGAAAGCAGTGCAAAACTGGCTCACAGGGAGCCGAGCAGTGACTGCCCAAGAGGTGACTCAGTTGTTCCTTCTGGAGCAGTTTTTTAACCACACTCCCCCCGAAGTCCGGGACTGGGTCCGGGACCGCCACCCCCGAGACCTAGCCCAAGCCGCCCGCTTGGCAGATGAGTACCAGGACACGCGCCGGGCTAACTCGACCAACACCCGGCCAGCCCCTCGGTATCTGCCAGCCCCATCACAGACTACAGCCATGGGAAGTCCTCACTACCCCAGACCAGTTGATGCTCGGAGGTGTTTCTCATGCAACCAAACGGGACACATTTTGTTGAACTGTCCCCAGCAACCCCAGCCGTCGGGACCATATCGAAGAAGGCCCCGGCGTACAGTTCAATGTGTTGATCAGGAAGAAGACTGGGGAATTTTACACGAGGCAGACATTGTACAAGCCAATGCGGGGGACAACCGCCATCATCACTGCCAGCCTGTGTTACTCAATGGGCAAGCGGCCAGGGGGCTCCGTGACTCCGGAGCCACCTTAACCCTCGTGGATCCCCAGAGGGTACCAGTTCCGGCAACAACTGGGAAATTTGTGGCAGTACGAGTCGCAGGGGGCAAAGTATATCGAATCCCCACGGCTCAGGTGCATCTGGACTGGGGGGCAGCTGCACGCACCCTGGAAGTGGGACTCATGACTGGGCTTCCCGAGGAAATTCTACTGGGCAACGACTTAGGCCATCTCACCTCCACATTTGGCCCCTCCGGGCCTGCGGAAGCACTCCCTGTTACCACCCGGCTACAAGCCCAACAAACCAAGCCACCTCCCTCCGAAGAGACCCAGGTAAGACCCAGTGACCTTGACCCTGGCCCCGACCCCCTCACCTGGGACTCTCCGACAGACTTCAGTAAGGAAGTACAACAGGACGACTCCCTAGCAGCATACCGACAGAAGGCTCTCAGTAAGCCTGGGGTGATGGACGATTACTGGTTCCATTGGGAAGGGGACAGACTCTATCGTAGTGCCACAGATGGGGGGAAACAGAACAGTAATGCGCCCAGGCCGCAGCTAGTGATACCCCAGAAATATAGGGCAGACATACTACGCATCGGACATGTCATTCCCTTGGCCGGACATTTAGGACAGAGAAAAACGAGGTACAGAATCACACAGAACTTTTTTTGGCCTGGTATCTCCGGGGACATTAGGGACTACTGCCGCACTTGCGAGATCTGCCAGCGGGTAGGCAAGAGAGGGGATCATCCGAAAGCTAGATTACGACCCCTGCCCATAGTGCAAGAACCCTTCAGCCGGGTTGCAGTAGATCTTATTGGCCCGTTAGCTAAGCCAAGCCCCACGGGGAAGAAATATATACTTACCGTGGTGGACTATGCCACCCGGTATCCTGAAGCTGTAGCATTAAGCAACATCCAAGCCGAAACCATAGCGGAGGCGCTGTTGCAAATATTCTCCCGGGTGGGGTTTCCCCAGGAGCTGCTGTCCGATCAAGGGACCCAGTTCACCGCAGAGATAACCCAACAGCTCTGGAAGTTGTGCGGTATTAAACCCCTTTATAGCTCCCCGTACCATCCGCAAACCAATGGGTTATGCGAGAGATTTAATGGCACTCTGAAGCAGATGCTTCGGACCTTTGCCGTAGAGCTCAAGAACTGGGAGCGCCACCTGCCCCATCTCTTGTTTGCCTACCGGGAAGTCCCGCAGGAGTCCACAGGATTCTCCCCCTTCGAGCTGTTATATGGCCGGAGGGTTCGAGGCCCCTTAGATCTCCTGCGGGAACACTGGGAAGGCACGGTACCAACGGACGACCCGTCCGTAGTTACCTATGTATTGGGGCTCCGAGATAGGCTCGAGAGATACACGGCCCTAGTGAAGGACAATCTCCAGAGAGCTCAGGGCAGACAGAAGAGGTGGTATGACCGGACGGCTAGGGATCGCACCTTCCAGATAGGGCAAAAAGTATTGGCTCTCTGTCCGGTCAAGCAAAACAAACTGCAGGCAGCCTGGCAGGGTCCTTACAAGATAACACAACGACTCTGTGACACCACCTATATTGTGGCCAGATGTTCAGATGAGCGGGTCCAGCGGACCTTCCATGTGAACATGCTGAAGCCGTACTTGGAAAGGGAGGGTGGTCGCCATATGCAGCCCCGCTGTAGGGGAATGGGAAGGTCTGCCCCTGCCCGGCTTACCAGGGGATATTGAAACCCAGAAAAGTATAGAGAGTGTTAGGCTAGGAGAAGGGCTGGCCCACTCAGAAAGGGACCAGGTCACCCAGATCTTAGAGGAACGACGAGCAATGTTCTCATCTCTACCTGGCTACACCCCCCTTGCGGTTCATAAAGTGGAGACCACAGACCCCCATCCCTTAAGGCAACCCGCTTATCGCGTCCCTGATGCTGTCCGAGGAAGCATGCTTCAGGAGATCAGGGAGATGCTAGATCTCGGGGTCATCGAACCCTCCGTCAGCCCCTGGGCTTCCCCAGTCGTCCTCGTCCCTAAGAAGGATGGCACCACCAGATTCTGTGTTGACTATAGGCGACTGAATGACCGCACCGTGACTGATGCGTACCCGATGCCCCGGGTAGACGAATTATTAGACCGGATCGCAGGGGGAAGGTTCCTCACCACTATAGACTTATGTAAGGGCTATTGGCAGATACCTCTGGACGCGGAGGCTAGGCCGAAGTCTGCATTCATCACCCCATACGGCTTGTACCAGTTTAAAGTCATGCCATTTGGGATGAAGAATGCACCGGCTACCTTCCAGCGGATGATAGACCGCCTGCTGGATGGGTTGCAGGAGTATGCCAGCGCCTATCTAGATGACATAGCCATCCATAGTGCCACCTGGGGGGAACATCTCCAACATCTACGGACAGTGCTAGACAGAATCCGCGATGCAGGGCTGACAATTAAGCCAGACAAGTGTCACATTGGTCTGTCTGAAGTCCAATATCTAGGACACCGGGTGGGGTGTGGGAGACAGAGACCAGAGCCCGCTAAAGTAGAGGCAGTCGCCAACTGGCCAGTACCCCGTACTAAAACACAGGTCCTAGCGTTCCTAGGGACTGCGGGTTATTACCGTAAGTTTGTGCCCAACTATAGCACGATTGCGAAACCCTTGACTGACCTGACCAAAAAGAGTTTGCCTCGACAAGTCCTGTGGTCTCCGGAGTGCGAGGCGGCGTTCAGACAACTCAAGCAGGCTTTAGTGCAAGCTCCTGTACTAGCTGCACCGGACGCATCCAAACGCTTTGTCGTCCATACAGACGCTTCTACATTCGGGTTGGGAGCAGTACTAAACCAGGTCGGAGACGATGGCGACGAACACCCAGTGGCATACATCAGCCGCAAACTACTTCCCCGGGAGGTGAGCTACGCCGCCATTGAAAAAGAATGCCTGGCTTTGGTTTGGGCTCTCCGCAAGTTTCAACCTTATTTGTATGGACGATCCTTCACCGTCCTTACGGATCATAACCCCTTAGTATGGCTGAACAGGGTAGCCGGGGACAATGGCAGGTTATTACGGTGGAGCCTAGCCCTACAGCCCTTCAACTTCACCATTCAGTATCGTCCAGGGAGGCTCAACGGGAACGCGGATGGGCTGTCCAGACAAACAGAGCTAACGGAATAATTGTGTTTGAGAGGCGATGGGTACCAGGCTTCGAACCATCCCAAGCGGACCCGATTGGGGTCGCGCTGGGTAGGTCGAGGTGTTCCACAAGGGGGGAGCATTGTGATGGACTCGTCCCTTCAGACACACCTCTGTGGATCTTATACAGCCCAACCACCTGTTCCCTCTGCCGCCAACACCGCCAGGCCCAGTACCAGGACATACAGGTTTTACTTTTGGAACCTCTGGGGGCTAGAATATCCTCCTGCCCCACTATGTGTACCAGACAGGATTATCTCCACAGGGTGCCTAGGGCTCCTGTCTGACTATCGGTGGAAGATATCAGAGGCTGATCCCGTTATCTCCCCTATTGTTACCGGGAGACCTGAATCCCCCAGCTAAAGGGGGTGGTTCTGTTACTCAGACGTCTCATTCTGTATGTTGATTACATGGATATATATACCTGTGCCTGTGTACAATAAAGCGTTCTTAATGTTATACCCTACACTGAGCCTCGGCTAGTGACTGGGAAACCGGGGAAAGTGTGTTGTCCCAGGCTAAGAGAGCATAAGATAGCGGAGTTAGTCGGTCGGACTAGCCAGCTCCGTGACAGTAGTTATGGGACAGACCTCCAGCCAATGATCCACTGATGATACGGTTCTGGATGTGCTATGGTTCTTTGGTTAAAAGAGGACAATTTTATGTGTTTTGCATTTTAGAACCGGTAAGGATTTGAGCTAAACAATTTAAAACTGATACACATAATATGGTAAAAGCAATGAAATGTTATTCAAAAGCCTGGACTCTTCCAGCTAGGTCTCCAAGCTTTCAATTCTGTGTAAGTCACGTCCATTTATGTGACATGGGTATGGTGGGTGAGATCAGTTACCTTGATCTCTGTCGTGCCATGTCCGACTTCCAGCTGCTGGTGAGTTTGGAGAAGGGTAGAAATCCCCCGTTGGACTTGGTTCCATGTTCTCATCTATTGAAATGGTCTTGGGTCTTTTGCTACATGTAGAAAATGAAACAAAAATCAGTTTTGTTTCAGTGCCCTAAAGCCAACCTGAATCTGCTATATTTAACTAAACCACATCCCAATAACTTGCAAAGATGAAACATGACTATAGACAATATTTATAAAGAGCAAAAGTACTATTTAGGAAGCAACCATCAGGAGCATGTCATTGCCTTTCGCAGTGACTGCCATAGCTGCTTCTGAACTTTTCATGAACTTTCATATACAACACTACTTATCCAGCTATGAGATGAAACGTTTCCTTAGGTTGACTAGCGCAATACATACACATTTATTGGCCTTTCCATGCTGTCAGCAAGGTGTCCATGTATTGGTTCATTTTAAGACATTTGTTTTTCACATAATAAACAGACTGCGCCTACCAATTCATATGCAAAAGTTAATACATAACTACCAGAATTGCAAGCATGGGAACATATAAAGAAAACCCTAATGAATATGTGAATATGGAAAATTACAGAAAATATTCTGAAGAATCCGGTAATGCCCTTTCTCCATGTTACATTCCATGATAGTGATGTACAATACCTCCCAGAGATGTCAGGGTTCCTTCAGCTTACCTGCTTGGTGGAGAAGACAGAGACCGCTGCAAGCTGACTGCTGAGTTCATGTCATGGTAGTATGGCTGACTTAGTGGCTCTCCAATTGGAAAATTGACACCGGAGCCCTGTGTTATGGGAGCTAAAAGACAAAAGATCGACAGGCGGTTATGTTTTTGCTGTACACATGAGTGCAATGTGAACTATTGATATGTTTTAGCCTACTTTTTCAAGTTCATATTTGCAGTTTATGACTGTTGGCGCCAGTGGTTTGTTGATTTCTCATGAAACACTAAATGGTTATTATTAATAATACTTGACATTACACACTTTAAAATCTCTACCTTGGGTCACTTAAACAACTTTAAAAAAAAGAGGCCAACTGCACAATTGGGTTGTTAAACACTCAAGTGTGCAAACAATAGACTCCTGACGCATAACTGTTAGAACCTATCTTAAAGGCATAGTCCAAATCTCAATGCTGTCCCACCAATGATGCATCTTAAAGTACTTTGTAAGTACTTTAAAATGCATTATGTGCTTGTAACAGATTAAACGTATTTACCTTTAGGAGGACCTGCAGCTTTAATGGTCCTCCAGTGGTCCAAGGCAAATGCTTAAGGGGGATCCTGAGGAATACCTCCATGCATTTGCAAAGGGGGGAATTGTAATTGAAAGGGAACACTGACCTATCAAGTGCCTTAAAGTGCATGGCTGGTGTGTCCCTTTAATACCCCTTTCATATGCTGAGAGAAAAATCAGAATATGTTTGACTTTGAAAATCCTAAAAAAATAGTTTTTCAGCAAATTCACTGTAATAATATCATTCGATTTTGCCTCTATCCATTTAAACTGAAATGAGAGGCAGTAGTTTAAGTCCTAACAATAATATTTTGTGTGCTTTCATATGATATGCATAGCGGATAGCTTGACAGTGCCACTGTACGCAAAGGTCGTTGAGCTTCTTTCATTTCAATGGGGGTTCACGGAAGTGCGGTCCTTTTAAGGACTACGGTGATTTGCACATTATAGAAATTTTTCTTTTTAATAACTCTGAGGATTAATTGAGTGTGACCACTGATCCCATTTACGTGCTACAATATGCTCGGCGCTGTGGGACACCAATCAGTGCTGCAGGGTCAGATCTCTGGGGCTCACTCGACTGGCTACACGCAGACTGTCTTTTCAATTAGCTGTGTTGGAGAGAGAGAGATGTTGATGACAGAGGTGGATTCTTTGCATTTTTGGATGAGCACTACAGTGTTTTTCCCCCTTCTAAGAGATGTCTATTAAAAGCCGCGCATGTACCTGTGCGAGGTGCGCAGCTGCCAGCTCAAATGGCTTAATACCAGCAAACTATTTTAATCCCCTATTTAACAGGGAGCAAGAACAAACAAGGTCCCATGGGAAACACATAGGATAAATAAGGCTTTTTTTTCATGTGTATTACAACTGTGATAAATCCCAAGTGGCCCAATGTTCTCAGGTTGTATCTACCACAAGAATGGCATGCAGGAGGAATCCATGTCTGACTTCTTTAGTCTGATAAAGCTCATGAGCTACGCAAGAAGAAAGGGACCTTTCCACAAGCATTAAAGCCTATTATTAGCAGGTGGGATTATTAATGGGCACAAGAATCAGAGTGAGGTATTACTGTTGAAAATATGTCAAACATTACTATTTTTTCTAATTAACATGTAGCTGTTGTTTTCCAGCTAAATGTGGAACGTTAGGAAAGACTAGAAGGACTAGAAGGTTATGTTATGGTAACTAACTTTCCAAACTAAACTTTCAAACTTTGTCAATTAAAAAATATCTACATTTCTATTTATCAACTCTTGCTTTTTCAAATCATTCTTCTAGGTAGCGGTTAACTCCGTAAGTGGAGAGCTTTACCAAGGTTATTAGTTCTATAACTTATCTGCAGGAATTCTCTTTTCATTCTGTAATGTTGACTTCCTGCCATGGAGATGATGTCATGTTCCTTTTAAAACATGACATAAGGCGGTGCAATAAACAGGATGGGAATGTATCACGTATCAGTAGATTTTTAAAAATGACAGGCAGTGTTCCTTAACTTTGGGCCACGAAGCACAGGAATGATTTTGGAGGTTTTCCTGATTAGGACTGGTAAACTAACAAATACACAAGAACTAAAAGATTATATACAAGCTGAGTAATACGTCATGCACTGCATAGCATTATTCCCACTCATTTTGATTAGTTTATATAGCATTTTTTTAAATGGCTTTAGTTTTGTTTTGTTAAACTGATCATAAGTTTGAAACTTAACAGAGCCCATGATCAGCCTACCATAATTGATTCTGGTATAACTGAACCACTGCATGGGTCAGAGACAGCTCACCGTATGTATTAAAAATGATGTAATGCAGCAGGAGGGATGTTCATTTAAAATAAATGGTAGCTAATTACTATAAAAGCAATAACTGTAATGTAATTGTTTCTATTAGTATATTTATTATTTAGATTATGAATATTATGATTATAACTATTGTACTTAGACTGTAAGTTCCATGGGGCAGGGGCCTCATTTCCCAATGTGTTCATACCTTCTCCACCCTGATCAAAATGTCTATACGCAAGACTTATTCTAATGCTTCTTTGTTATACTGTTAAATGTGCATCTACTAATGCTAAATAAATAAAATTAGACATGCATTTTATTCTACCAAAATGCAGCTTTTGTGGTCCGTATTAAGTATTCTGCCTACAATATATTTTTTAAGATACGTCTTTGCCATTGTTCTTGCGACCTATATTTACAACTGTTCTGAAAATACTTCTGATTGTAAACTGTTCCAAATATTAACAATGCAGATAATGATTTCTTATTGCAATATTACAGGTTTCCTGGAAGAAAAGGTCCACAAGGGCGTGGGGGAAGGCGGTAGACGGGAAGCGCACATGAGTATTTCTTTCTGAATGAGAATCGTTTCTACGTTTTAGCAGTTTACTTACTTCTAGACACTCGCACTAGCTCCGAAACATTGAAGACTCCAGACTTTACAAAACTGTCTTCAAGGTATCCTAGCGAAATAAAAAATAAAAAAAATATTTAGAGTGTAACCAACATAGAGCATTATCGAGGCCAAAGCTTTCAAACTGTAGTGAAAGATATGGTAGGATTTTGGGAATGGGATAATTCTTGATCGTGTTTGATTTATATGTGAATTAAAGTAGATGCATCATGTTTCAAAAATCTGACTTCTGTAAACCTTGGCACTTGAGCCAGCAGCCATGTCCTTAAACCTACTAGTGCTTCCCTCTGATTCCAGAATCTGAGGTGACATCAGCGTTAAGGTGTCTTAACAATTATTCTTCCTCATTGTTAGTCTGCTGATCCTAGTCCTTGAATATAATAACTTTAAGCACTATGAAGGCTTTAGTGAAGATCAATTCTTTTAGAGATAATCTTTTACTTTTAATATATTTATCCCAACATATGGCTCTTCAAGTAAGTCATCATAACTATTACAGTTTATGCTCAGCTCTAATACAGAACACGCATAAATAAAACAGATACATATCATAATTGCCTCTTGATGCATCACGCCAATGATTAATGTGTGGTCCCTAAACCACTTTCAGATATATATTATAATGCCGGGTGTGTGCTTGCTGTATTTAGGCTGCCTGTGGGAAGTGTGTTGTATGAGTAACACACAGCTAGTAGTGGCAAGAGCTTAGTATTCAAGTCTTGGCAAGTACACAACTACCAGCAATGGTTTCAAGACCCCTCAGGACAGATATAATAGCTGAAGTATTTCATCAGTTGCAAGTAACAAAAAACAAATAATGGCACTGGCAACATATAATTCCTCTCCGCTGCAATGATTAATGTTTTAGAATAATGAACATGTCAACAAATTGTTATGTAGTGTAACTTTTTTAACACAACTGCTATTTGAGGTTGACTTCTCGGCTATAAGTTTTGACCCTCTAGCTTTGACTCCTGTGGAGAAGATTGCTGGAGCATGGGAGGAAGTGAAGAGTGCGCTGGAAAATGTCTTCCCCTTCTGTGTAAAAATACAGCAGAGCCATTTAATATATCTTGAATTCTATCAAGATGAGTACCTCTTTAGATATATTCTTGTCATTACGGGTGTGTTAATTATAGCAATTATTCATCAGCTTACTTGATGTAATTACTTTTTTTTAATATTTGGAAAAAATGTGCTGCAAAACTAGTGCTGTCTTCCTGAAGTTACTACAAAAATTAGTTGTACATCAGATTTGTTCAATCGGTGTCTAATATGTTATACAGTTATCTTGACATTTGAGATGTTTGAATCATATATATAATCTATATATATATCTATATATACTTCGAATCCTGATCATTTAAACTGTTCTTCCACCAATGTAACATTCAAACTATGGAGTTTGCTATAATAAAGCAGAAGTCTGGTTAATGTATGATACCCTTCAGTCTTCACCCTGTAATTCATGTAATTCATGCCCTCTGGTTCTGGCACGCTGCTATATCGTATGTAATATATAATGCTTTGGTGCTTTATAAACAACCTAATAACCATAATAATTGTAGTAAAGTTTTGCACCCACTGATATTAATGAGTTTTCTGGTTGACCTCCCTCCTACATTTGAAGTTCACTTATTACGAAACACTAGATTCAAGCAGGATCAGCAGACAGCCCATGTTCCCTTTGTCTCTTTCACTTACACCCGCTCTTTGTTCATCTCTTACATAAACATATTTCCAGACATTTTTAAACAGTAAACCATTTAGCTCTACTGCTTCTGATGGCCTATTCAAACTCTGTAGTGTTGTTTGGAATAAAAAAAATACACAAATACGGCATGAGATAAGTGATTTTTATATAATAAACATACAGGGCCTTTTAATTAATTATGGATTTCCATCTATGGGCTGCCCACCTATCTTAGGGCTTTACATTAAAGAATCAAAAGTCAAAGGCTTTAAACATGGAACATACTGTCTAATTACTCCTATAATCTTAGCATATAAGGCTCAAGACTTATATTGTTTTTGCTACAGGCAAAATCCACCACACAACTGGTTTATCTTTTTAGCGTTGCAAGGTCTTCTCCAAGGGTTTCTGGTCTAAAACCACTAATGTATGTAGGTACAAGGTGCAGGCGCGTGTCACTCAACTGTCCACCAAGGGAATGACTTAGAGTTCCATGTACAAGTTCACAATTATATCCAGATTTCAGGTAGGGCTGCATTAAACTGTATGGACACAACACTCCTTGTATCCACAAACAGTGAAAACCCTTTCCCAGGTGATTACCGGTTACTGGTTGCCACAGACACTCCCTGTTGGCATAGTGTGTTTTCTACTGGTACCAGTAATCAGCATAGGCACAATGCCATTAACTCCGAATGATTTAGGAGCGCTATATTGTAGTACGTTTTCCTTCATACTACAAATGAGTAGGTGTCCACGCCATTTTTAATTTTACAAAAGAGTAACACAATGGGAATAATTTCTAAAAAGCCAGCAAGGCAAACAGCATGAATTCGCCATTGTTTCCATGGTATCTGTGCCACACTTAAAACTCTACCCTAAAATTGTTCCTAACAAACATGGCCCAGTCTCTTCATGTTGTGCCACACCGAAAACAACATACCCCATGTGTAATAGCACATGATGGAAAGACGTGGCATTTGTCCATTGTCTTTCACGATTGCTTAATGCTTGTGAACCTTTCTCCTGCTAGCAAGAACACTCCCCGAGATTAACTGAATCTTAATGAAGATGCAGTTAAAGCATTTGTTACAATAAAAGCGGTAACATAATCACGGCCTTTTCTGATTACACCCATTGCCTATGCAAAGCAGATTGCTGACCAATTATACACTTTTTTTTTTTAAACTATTACAGTAGCACCTTTGTTCTGCCACATTGTTAGAATGTAAATGTTCCCAAGGTTATATTTACCTGGTGGATTCTTGGCAGGATCATTGTGGCTTGGACTTCCTGATTGTCCAGGATCTGTAAAGACACAATAAAAAAAAAGAAATTAAATTAAAAAAAAAAGTTAAGCGTTTTGTGCGTTACGAGACTTAAAAGTTTCTCAGAATGTCGAAAAAGCAGACGGACAGACTCAATTTCCCTTGTTTCACTTAGACAAATGCGTGGAATAGATTTCTAGGTACAGATGAGTTGATTATATTGTATAAGAGGCTTTGCATAATTAGACTTTCACATTAATTACTCTTTCACATGGCACAATACAAACCTCTAATTGAATCCCAAAAAGAAAAAAAAAAAAAGAAAAGAAAGAACAGGAATAGTGAGAGACCCAATATGCCTGTAAATGATGGCATTCTCTTGGTCTATGTTGGGGAGTCTGGAATGCCATGCCTACAAATACGTCCTTCCTATTTTGTTTTAGCACAACAATGACGCTTACTGTTGAATGAGTTGATAGGAACCAAGAGAAGCTTTATTCCTACTCTAAATAAAAAGTAAATGAGTAAATTTCCTTTGTCAAAGTGAAAGGTAAACATGGAGCGGTAAAATAGAGATGTTCAGTCACCTCCCTTTGAAGAAGATGTTTGAAGATATATATCAATATTGGAGTCACATTTAAATTTAACATAATTCTACATATGAATGTTGGTCAGCACGTGCAGTTAATATAATAATAATAATAATAATAATATAATATGGACGCATAATTACATTATATCAAATATATACATACACCCAGTTTTAATGTACAGGGTTAATTTATATCAGAATTGTGATTTTTTGCATGTCTTTTTCTAGAAACCATATTATTTTAATAAAGGTTCACGGTTAAATAAAATAGCCTTAAATAGAAGCTTCTCAGTCCTGCAGGCAATGTCAATTATAAGCAAGTGCCGCAATATGCCTCATTCCTTATTTTGCAATTTCCAAAGCATACTCGTGGATATGCTTCATTAGCATAAGCTGAGTGATCTACTATCAATTAATACGTAAATGGTAAATTGGGCACCAGTTTCCCACACCTCCAGCACTTCCCTGCAACGAGGCTCCTTCCTGGGAACCAGCTGCAATGTTGTATTAAAATGTGCCATTTGCCGATTTCTCCGCCTAACACGCTCGGCAGAGGTTAGGCAAGGATGACCATCTATAATCTGCCGCTCGAATACCCAGTCTAAGATGCATTGTGGACTGGGCATCCCCACCTGCCAGTTTCTGGAATGACAGAGCTGTCAGCTGTGGAAGTGAGCCTGCATGTGTGTCCTCGGACGTGCTGTGGGAATGGCACAGGGGGAGGAAACCATCTGCCTCTGTTAGGCGGCATTCATTGCTGGATTTAACAGCTGCGGAATAGGAGTGCCCAGAAGGATAGAAACGTGCAGCCTTGGAGAGACTATGGGCATAAGAATTGGCACTGCCTAGTATTTTCCCAGGGAATAAAAGCTCCCTCCAGATGTCTGGGTGGCACAAAAAAAAAGGAGGAATGCAGTCAGATTTTCTTGTGGCAAATTAATGGAGGATGAGGGTGCCAACGTCTGATTAACTACTTCATTGCAAAAGAAATTCCCAGCGCACATAAACCGGCTGGCATCTCGGAGCCATAGGTGGAGGACATGCTCTCCATACTAATGTCTCTAATGCATATTGTGCACAATCCGGGTTCAACCCCTCCTGCGGCTTCTAAAGTTCTTTACAAAGTCTTTCGTTTATTTCAAATATATTCTACTTATTCCCTGGCATCTAGAAAAGTTTGACTGGCTCTTAAACTTGTCTTTCTGGCTCCTAAAATCCAACTCCAACGTTCGTCAACCTCTGATCTGGGCAGCGATGACCTTAATTTACTTTTTTTTTCATTTTTAACGGCCTATTGTTAACATCCTGCGTGCTGGAAGACATCGCTTATACAAGTCTAGAAGCATTTTTTCGTTAGCATTTATTAGCAGAATGCTAAAATAGCTTTGTAAACACCGCAGGAGGAGCCTCTTTGCATAACTGGATTTATTGTCTTTCACAATCGGCTAGCTGTGTGGGAAAAGGCTTTGAGCTTCTTTCTACTGACAATACTGTATTATGGGTAAAAAAGAAATGCCTCTCTTACAAAGCTATACGTTAGGTGTTGCAGAGTTTACAATAACAATTGCTGTTCTGCAATATTTAGTAAAGGACACAAGCCCCTTAGGGATTGGGTGTCTGCACATTACTCTTAAACTCGTTCTGCTGCTCTTCTGGAAAAGGAATAATCAGCAGTTTAGCGCGGCAGACACAATAGTTATTACCAAATTATATTCCACTGAATACTTTCGCTGAATTCATTATCAGGAGCCTGAGGGATGATACCATGCAAGTCCAACACTGGATCAGCAAAACAAAGAGTGTATGACAGCTTCGGTGGCTGAGATAACATAATTGGGGTATATTTACCAAAGCGTGGGATTCTAAGAAAATCGAGTCTGCGCGGCAACTCACACCTGTTCAAGGAAGTTACCCATAGGCTTAGCAAAAGATCAAGAAAGTATGGGTCAACAGAAAATATGAATGCCAGAAATACCCCATTTCTTTGGACTGCCCTGAAAGGCAGGTTCACTCCTAGCTGGAAATTTAAAGGCAGGTTGGAAAATATAATTGGAACAAATAATGGTTATAAATCCCAATATTTATGTTTTTTTTCTGCTGGGTTTGCGCTGATTTCTTGCTTTGTTTTGAGGGGTTTCGGAATTTTTGAAAGCATAGCTAACTTTTTACTTTTTATATGCGCATATATGGATGAGTCGACTATAGACAGATGGATAAATGTCCCTTAAAAGCATATAGAACATATATCTGGAGAGTATCACTGTAAGAGTACAAGAAGTAATTAGATACAGCCATTACTTTGAAGAAGTGCACACGGTCTTGCCTTGGAATGACCTTGCTGTTGCTTTGGACCTGCAAACAGTTAAAAGGCATGTTTGCTGAAGCCAATGCTAGTTCTCCTAAATGGGCACCCAAGCTCCAGCATGCATATATCAAATGTGATTTAAAGACTTGGAATAGCAGTTTCGGGTTCTCTAAGGGCAGCCTGTCTGTGTCACTTAGGGATTAAGGTGTCCAATCTTAAAAAGCCTGCAATCCCCCACTTGGGTTTCAGTTGCAGTTTGGTATTACTTACTTGTGTGGCCACTACCCACTGAGGAATCTCCTGTTCTGCTGTGGTCAGCATTAACCGCTAATGTCAGAAGCAGGTTCATTGAGAGAGCACTAATTATTAAAAATGAAAATAAACAAGCTCTATATTACGTTTCCACTGCGCACGATAAATATTTATGCCTGTAGCATACATAGCAAACAAACTTTCATTTAGAAGAACCCTTCATACCAAAGGGGGCAAAACAAAATTCACACTAGAACAGTAAAGTATTTCTTTAAAAAAAAAAACCTATATATATATATATATATATATATATATATATTGTCATCATATAAGTAATAATAAGTAATAATAAAATAATAAATATATATACTATCATATAAGTACCGTATTATTACCACATATGAGGTTTCACTTCATATTATGGATTTGGATAAAAAAAAAAAAAGTTTTCCCGGAAAACAATATTTAAAAAAAATCTAAGTACAACAAAGTACTTCAACGAACCTTAAATGTTGTATTGACAACAGTGAATTTCACAACTGAGTAAAGCAAACATGCTTTTGTTTGCAGAATTTGCGCAATCTAAAGTGGCTTTGCCTCTGGCTTCTTTTGTGTGACGATCAAACAATGACAGTGAAGTAAAAGCTCATTTCTTGTGTTCTAATACGCCATTCAAATGCATAGTCAACATTCTCCTTAACAGCTAAGGATTCATTAAGATTTTTGGGGTATAGTATGTCTTTCTTCACTACGAAAGACCAAGTACTAATAAGCAATACAAGTGATTAGCTCAGCTGCCGTTCAGAGACACGCTTTGAGGTCTGAATAGTTTTATATATATATCTGAGAAGTGTCTGATGGCTTGGGCCACATACTTACCCTAGATAATGCTATTTTAGGAGCAAACATCATGTTACTCCAGAGGAAAACAAACACAGGACACGGACACCACATGCCAAATATTTCAAACCCTAAAGGTCACGTGCAAAAAAGGTATCGTTTTTGACTCTTGAAATTTAGGAAGCAGAGTCGAGCAGAAGAATCCTGGAAACTGCGGCCCCTCAAATTTCTAAAGTAATGTATTATTCTATTTCATAATGCTCACCAATGCCCAGACTACTCTCAAAATAATCCTGGTGGCAGACAGAGATCTTGGTTTATCAAGACCACCTACCCACCCACTGAAAGCATTTATACAGTCTAGTGGCCCCTCTTCCACGCAATGGTTTAACAAGATCTGCTGAGTAGTAAGAACTGGTGCTTTAAGAGCCTAAAAAATGTTAGCAGTGAGATTCCCAATGGCACAGGTGATGTAGCTGAGCTGACCATTGCTGGAAGGAGTTCTTGGCACTGTGTACTTGGCAGACTCCAGTCCATCCTCAGCCAGGACAAAGAGGAAAACAGGAAGTGCAGAGCTTGTCCCGTCTCCTTGGCAGCTCGACTGGCAACAGGGTGAAGGGCCATATCACTGCCAAACCTGAATCAGTAGGGAAGCCCAGCTTTCTGGCAGGCAGCAAACTACTGTGTAACACCCTGATCTCAGGATTCCCAATCAGCTTCCATGCCAAGGCCAGAGTTTTCTTCTTTTGACATGCCAGCTATTCTTACAGGCTGCTATTCTGGCTTCCAACCTGCTTCTGTTTGCTTGGAACTGACTGACATGGACATTTACATGGGACAGCGGTCAGGATTTCCAGCACACAGACTTGGACGCCACTCCTGTTCACTAGATACAAGGCGGTGTACTGGGAAATACGCAATTAGACAATCCAAACGATAGCATATCAGTTATATGCTCTGAAAGGCGCACATTGCTTTAGAAAAGTTTTATATGGCTCTTTTGAAAGAAAGCAAGAAAGAAAGAAACTAAAATGTTCAGTCAAATAGCAGTTAATGTGGCACCAAGTTTTTTACATCTGACTTCTACATGCCTTGCCCTGAATGGGAAACAATATAAAATCCCTTTTTATATATTTCACAACCTGCTACTCTTACAAAGACCTTTCATCTGACATTCTATGTAAGGTTGCAAAATAGACAATGCAGACAATCGAATTTTGGAAACGACGCAGACCTTGTTTAATCAGTTTAGGAATTTAGTGTCCCCCAGACATATACGTTTTGGCAGTGCAAAGAGACTTTGGATCTTGTTAATGCCTTCTGGCATTTTGCTAAAGCAAGACCCAGTTAAGCTGATGTTAAACAATAATGTTACTGAAGCTGGTTGATAATTGTGGCGTGGCCGTTGCCCTTGCCGAACTTCTAACTGCTTTTTATCTACCTTGTGGGTGGAGGCTGGCACCAGTCAGGGCCAAGACATTCTGGATTACCATAACAGGGGTCATACCAGCTAAGCATTTGGCATGCTATGAATTCACTGTTAAGTGCACACCAGTTATTTACCTGGATTAAGGTTGGGTCCTTATCTCTACGTCAAGGAGAATGCGAGTGGCATTTGGCAGAGGCATTTGGCAGAGCGAAAGCGCGATAATACCGGTCAGTGCAGATATTATGCCCTTTGAAAGTGATTTTTATTACGTGTTTGCAATGTTTATCTGTTGCCAAAGCAGTGATTATCAAGCTTTGAATCGATTGTCAGCTTTGAATCATAAAGCACTTTATACAATTTACATAAATTATACCCTTATCTTTCATGGGTGGCTGTGAGATGACTCTTGTTCACAACAAGAGGTCAAGAGGGACAATGTGCTCAGTACTTATGACTTCCTTTGATCAAATATGAAAGTTCAGTGAGAAACTATGGCAGAAAGGGTAGAAGACGACTCTGCAGAATATGCTTTCTAAAATAATAAATAATAATATGATGAATGAGCAAAAGTGGGGGTGGGCGAAAAGAGAAATGGGGGAGCTAAGGGAGTAGAGCAGAATAAATTCATGTCTGGCTCTACCATAGTGAAGATGTGGGCCAATTCCCATTGCTCTGAGCAGGTGGGGACATCACCAGGAAGAACTCTTATATAACAAGAAAGTGCACGCAGAAGGGAGCACCCAAGATATGAGTTATCTAGGGCACAAAAACCCTATGGCTGGCACAGGACTGAAAGTAAGACTGAAGTTAGGAGAGTAGAGTGTTGTGTTTTTGTGTTATGATAGAACTGGGATAGCGACAGCTAGGTAACACAGGCTTGGGCATCTACAATACAGTTATGGTGTCTAGAACCAAAGGGAAAATGGCTGGGGAAGTTGATTTGGTAGATTGTAAGGCAACTTTTCTTTTTAAACTATGTTTTGAAGCTAGTTTTTGTAAGGCTTATAAACTGTTTCAACCCCTGCAGTGTTACTAGAGATAAATCTGTCGCTTAAGGACACGCAGCATTCTATGCTACATGTTCATTAAGAAACAAAGAGGGAGCAGAGGGAAAAGGGTGAAGAGGTTAAATAAGGACATCAACTGGTCTTATGTGTCCTGGTTATCTCTCTCCTAAAGAATGTACTGTACCCATCTGAAGGCAAAGTCTGAGATTTCACTGCATGGATTATTTTCATTGCGTTTTATTTGTGTGTTAATCATTGACATCATTAATCTTTAAAATCCTGCTAACACACCATGAAATCATACTGCTCGTGCTATTTAGTTCCCCATGAGAAATATTTTGTCATTTACGGAAGCCGCTTCAAATCAGTTGCATGAAAGCAACCAAAAGTTAACACAAGTCAAAAAGCTAAGTCTGATTTCCAAGAGGAATCTCTTGTTAATTTCACCTTTAGAAAACCCTCTATGTTGTGACTCTCTTGGTGAGTCAGATGTGAAGGAGACAGTAGGATCAGGGGTTTCAGGATCAGAAGCTTTCAAGACCTTGGAGGACTCTTCTTCACATGTAATGTCCAACAATGGATGCCGTTGAAAATGAACTAACCCATCAACTCTCAAACCTTTATTTGCATTACATGACACTAGGCCTCAAAGCAAGAAATACATTATTGCCACGGTTCTATTAGGTGAGACCTTATGAGCCACGGTGTTATATTGACTGACAACACAAACAAATCCAGTAGAAAAAAATACCCTCCTCACTAAGTCAAAAAAGAAACGGGCTGCTGAAAGTTACATGGGTACAATCTGGTACCATAGACGTGAGATATCTTAAGTTATAACGTGTACAAATCTTACAGCAGATGTGTTTAATAAAACACTGCTGTTCCCTTTACACAGGGGTTAATTTTCTTTAGCGTTATTTATGTTCTGCTACATGAGGCATATCGGCTTCTCGCTAGGAATCCACACAGCCAGGGTAATTACAGATTTAAGGCGTGTGGGTCATGGAATGTGCGCTACTGACAGGACAGCCCAAGTCCTTGTTGTTTTGAATTCCACTGAAAACTTTTTTGTGTCCTTATGTGGGAATCGGGATTTACTCCTTTCCATTACAGTGAGCCATGGTAGGTCTAGAAGCAGTGTGAGAAATCCCACAAATCACACTAACACTCAGATCAAAGACCGTTACCATCACTACTAACACGCAAAAAGGTAGCCAATGTCAACCACCCCTTTCACACACAATACTACTTATCGTGAAAACCCACAAAATTATTATTTTGCATCAAACCTAGAGCTTATCATCGGTAAAACTCAAAGATGCTAACGCTATATTTGTACAACAGTACACAAAATACAACTGGCACTTACTGTCACGGTAATAACCGCACACAAAACGTAAAAGGAATCGTCTTGTGGAATGTTAACTATATTTATGAAAAGGGGTGCGCACATTTTGTTTTTTACTCAAAAATTGTAAAACAATATTTAAGGTAGCTGGAAATACCGTCTTCACTTTTTCCCCCACTCAAAAAAATAATGAAATATTCAAAGAAGTGTTTCAATAACAACTTAGTAAATATCATTTGGACTATTTTTCTTGATATACTTTTTCTTCCATTAACATGTAATTTTCTCTTTACGGTGATATATATCACCGTAAAGAGAATATTTTGCCCAAAGCACACAAGCCATGCCAAGGCTGAGCTTCCAAACCATCTATTATATTATATATTTTTTATAATATATATATATATATATATATATATATAAAATAGATGGTTTGGAAGCTCAGCCTTGGCATGGCTTGTGTGCTTTGGGTAAAATATTGTGTTGAAGCCTCTTAATGTATGTGTGTGTGTATATATTTGAGTGCTAGTAATTTGCTGTTTTGTTGGTTAAATATGGATGGATAAATAATGGCCTCCAAGTCAACTGGACAGCAATGCGGATAAATCAAGCAATGTAAGTCCTAAATTAGTATTATAGAAAGAAATTTTGCTTCTCCGATCTTCCATTTTTATAAGATTTCAGAAAGGTCTGTATACATCAGAGTGGTCTGTACACAAACTTTAGCATTTGTTTGAAACCAACATGAAATGGGTACAGTTTCCTCCATGGGAAAAAGCACATGTGATTCTAGACGTACGAGAAAAAGCCTCAAAACTGGAGGGAGGCTAATAATCCGGATAATGGGTGCCATATAGATTATACATAATTAAATGCATCGACTTCCCATATTAAAATTAATAATTTTTTCTTATAAAATAAAACTATCATTATTTATAATTAAAACATGACCACACAATTAATAATCACACCGTGCCTTTAAAAAAAAAAAAAAAAAAAAGGGTTAGCAGTGACGCCAAGACGTTTTGCCCTGTATCAAAAAATGGAAGCGTTCTGAACAGGCTTTGGCTCCTGCCCTCCTCTCTCTCTTTCTTTCTCTCTCTCTCACACATGCACGGCTCCGGGGCCGACGACATTTCAGGATAACTGCTTGGCAGCCATTTTAGATATAGCCTGCGCATGAGAGCATGTGTCTGACTGCCAAAATTACAGACGCTCAGTGCCAAAACACTCTTGGCAGTAGAGATAAACTTTGTCGAGATACACAGTCTAGAAATATCTTATAATTACAAAGCGCAGGGGGGCAGAATGTTTTTACAATACAGCTGTGCTAATGTAAACATTTAATTTGGCAGCCGTCTCCACCCACTTTTCAATTAACTGGCTTTTATGCAGATACTTTAGCTCTGCTATAAACTTTATGGGTACTTCTCTTTGAGTACAGTTTATGAAACACAGATTGGAGGTGTTTTGTTAAAGAAATCCATCCACGCTGCCTGCTGCACATTGGGTCCGGGCTGTGTTCTTATTCCTTATTCACACACCCTGAGTGGAAAACCCATCATCGTCAACATTTTCCATACCGTATATAAACTATGGGTGCCCACAGCGGCCAAATTTGCGCAGGAAACATACACATTACACGTGTTGCTGAACAGCGCCGCAGTATGTGGGGTGTCTCAAAGTAAATAAATAAATCAGGACAGCTCGTTCAATGTACTGGTCACCAGCACGTGAAATAGATTTGTGCCCCGGCTAAAGTGGCCCCTCTTTGGCCAGGTGACGCTCCCAGGATGCTTATGAAACAATATATGTTTGGCTAAGAGCCTGCCTACCCTGCGTGAGTCCCAGGTTAATGGAGGTTAATTGGAAACTTTACCATACAGAATCCTATCAAGACCTACCTTTGAGGAACCGATACGTAAAATAGCACCCAATCCAGTCTCATAATAGCAATGGACTATTTCGGAATATATAGTTGGTAAAATAGTCATTTATTTTATCTGCATTCCATGTCGAGGCATTTATTATGTGTAAGTTCAGAACGGTCTATGGCCAAGTACTGTCACAGGTACCAAGCGCTCCCTGTCTAAGTGATCGCCTGCCAGTTCGGCCGCACGTTTTATTCTGCCACTGTTAGGCAGTTAACTTGCAGCTACAGTGAAGACATGATAATTATATGATTTGTGTGGAGTGCTAATTTGTTTTAAGTGCACTTTGGTATTATACATTTAATGGAGGATTTGCTGAAGCCGGGGTTTCTCTTGTCATCTAGGAAATGGTTTGCCTTACCTTTCACAGGCAATTCATTTGAACCACTCTCGGTAATCACTCGCCGTGTCAATTACTGGACCTCAAGGGCATGGAATTCTGTAATGGGTACAGGGTACAAGCGTGCAGAATGTTTCGGGTCTCAAGCTGCCTTTGAAGCACTATAAATATATAAAAGGTCCCTCTGCATATCAAAGCTACCTAAGTGTATGTATAGATAGACATGTGCTGCTCATATATGTATTTAACACCACATAGGCACCGCATAGGCACTACATGTTCTCTGTATCTGCCAAGTAAACCTTTAATTTATGAAAAAGGTGCATTCTTAGTACCACAGTCAGGTAATTAACAATAACTATGCTTGCATACAGGTGGATGCAATCACTACTTTACTACAGGTGCACCAGTGGCATGCCATTTGTTAACAGTGGTATATTTGAGGTTACAGAGACCTCCTTCATTCACCTGAAACAGAGTAGATTCTATGTAAAAGGTAATTCTGGTGCAATGTTTCAAACGCAGCCATCATAAGAACTAGTAGAAGATGATTCCAGGGGACTTTTTTTGTACATTTATACTGGGGTCATTTTCATACGTAACCCCCACTGTTCCTCATCTAACGCTATGAGCTGCGGCCATACTTTCTTTCCAACTATTTAGCATTTTTCACATTTTAGCAAGGTATTCTCATATCAACCATCTACATGTACCCTAAATAGCTGCTCCTTCCCACCAAACACAAAAGGCTTTTGGGCTTAGGTATTGGACTACTACTTGTCAGAAGAACTCCTTGAGGTTAGCCATACGAACCTTGGCACTAAACATAGTCACTTTGCAATATGACTGGTGCAGGACTCCAAGGAAAACTGAGCTTTGGAGGGTGGGATTGAGAGGGGATTACTTAAATGTGATTCTCAGATGACAAATATCACCCCAAACAATTTGCAAAAACGTCGGTTTTTAGTAAGCTTATCCTATTAGCAGATTTGCCGCTCAGATGACATAGACTTTCTGGCCCAAGGCTATTACTAGTGACTACTGGACCTGCCTCTTCTCTCCCTTTCAGGACAGCAGCAAGGCAGCCATCTTCTTAAATATCCCAGATGCGAAACGAAACAGTCCTCAGCATCTGTTATGTAACAAATTACTAAAGAAGAAAGCGGGGGGAAAAAGTAACAACTAGCCAAAGGCAAGTGGCTCAAGAATATGGTTTTAATTCTGCATCAATATTTTTATTCATTAAACTGAATAACCTATAAAATCCCTGCGTGCTATAGTGTCCTGGTCCCATAACCCTACAAATAAAGTTTCTTAAATGTTTTGGCAGGAGGCCAGAACAGTCCATTAACTCCTTGCAAGTTGTTAAAGAGAAAAAAAAGTAGAAGGAGAAAAAAAAAAAAACATTTCAGGCTAGTTTGTGGTTATGAATGAAACGGCAGGGGGCCTGTATAGAAACGTCACTTTGGATATAGCACTGCAAATCGACGCCGAGCCGCTCAATCGGGGCAGGAACATAAACCCATGAATGCAATACTTGGCAATCAAAGGCATAGTATGGATTGCCATCCTAATTTGGTTGAAACACTCGGGAGGGTGAGGTGGGGGGACATGAAAACAGCGACAGAAGTCTTGGTAATGAAGAACTGTTTGCTTTTTAAATAAGCTGTCATGCTGCATATGAATAAAACAAGTGTGTGTCTGGATTCCAAATGACAGACAAGGCACGCCGGCGACTCTTACGGAAGCAATTGTTAAAGGCAGCTCGTTCCAGGCAATTATTTTATGCCATAAAGCATGACTCTCTTGGGGCGCCTTGGTTTGGAATGACACCATTTCTGAAATGGGAGATACAACTTGCCACCTCGCCAAGAGAAGTAGTGACAGAAAAGCGGGTTGACACGGCTGCAGGGATTCTGTAGACTTTAGGACTCAGGTAGACATTTTTGGGGCAAGGAGCCAGGGGTCGATGTGTATATTTAGATCAATATATATATATATATAGATAGATATATATATAGATAGATTTGATATATATATATATCAAAAAAGAAAGAGTTGAGAACCAGCAGTAAAATTTTATGGAGCCGTATTTATCATGTTTCTGGGATTTGTCCAGCCCTGCCTTTGAAAACTGTTTTATAGAGACAGGTTTTCAGTTAACACCAGTTCTGAAGGCTGTGTAGGCCAACAGAACGTGCACAATGTGGTCACTGAACACGAAAGTGATGAGAACTTTTGATGATATGGTAACATAGTTTACGCACTGTACCCAGTGTGCTTGTAAAATGCTGCTGCTGAAAGGAGTTTGTATTTGGGTGAAATAACATGCATTTTGTAAATTTGAATATTAAAACTAGGACTTAGTTAATATCGTAATCAATTATTTCTATAATGCTGGTCATTTGCAGGAATTTACAAAATACATTGAGTATGTTCATGTATACATACAGTGCTGTTTACAAGTTTACATGCAAGAAGAAATAAATGTAATTTCAGATTAAAGCGGATATGTCACTTTCCCCTAACCTTGCATTTAATGATTTAATGGAGAGAACTTCAAGACTTGAAATGACTGGTCATGCCACAGGCTTCCAAAATCTCCTCAAACAACTAGCAATCACCAGCAAACAAAAAGCATAACGCAAAAGTAGTTTCAATAAATGAATTTACTAAAGTTAAAAGGTTTGAAAGGCAACAGTTCTGCTTTAAAGAGCTCAGGGGCCAGAAAGGAAGACGTTTGGTCTATCCAAATTCCGTATCACCTTTATTGCGACTCATTCTGTACTGTTAACTCATTTATATTTCCTTTTACAAAACCCTAATCCTCACTTCATCATCAATCTTTCTTTTTTTTTTATATAGATCTGCATGTAAAGTATTCACAACAATCGAGCTGAGTGGTTGTCCTTAATGTTGCCTTACAAATTTGCATTATTCTGCTATATTTTTCCCATTCCGTTTTATAAGGCCATCTGTTCACTCTGCTTCTTTCTTCGCAATATTACAGATGGATCCCTTCAGATGATGACTTGCCTTGTTCTAGAACCCTTAATTTCGCAAGGGAAAACCTGAATGGAGTGCCATCAGGAGGTGGCCATCTATGGTCTAACAATGCCATAAACCGAGCCTATTGTGCAGTAAAGCAGCAATACTACCCATGCGGACCAGAAGATGCTACCTTGTTATTTCCTATAAAAGGAAGCCTAACCTAAAATTCAAAAAACATAGTGGTGAGTTTACTATCCAGAATGCGCTCAGAAACACAAAAAAGAGATTTCACGTTGTTTTGAAAAATGCTTCTTTGAACAACAATCATAGGAAATCCTGTTCTCTTGGACCTAAAATTATCACTTTGAATGAAAAATATACCCTAACATTTGGGAGGCTATGGTTCATTGAGTTCTGATGATATTATTTGCTTGGCTTTTATCAGCAAAGCAAGCAGAATGATCTGAGGTATTAGATAATAGCTGATGGGTCAAAACAGAGGTCACCTGGGCTGTCTGGGTCTTAGAGGACATTCCAGTCATCATATGCACTTTAAATGCATACAATAGCTGTCTGTCCCATTTGGGAGTCTAACGAGACACCCCGGCATGCATGCAAAATCCCTCCGTACATTTGACACTTTCCCTGTCCCACGTTTAATATGCTTACAGGAGATGTGTTCTACCCAAAGCACGTTCACTCCAGGGTTCTGAATATATTTATATCATGCTTCAGGCAGGGCAGATTTGTCTCTTCTTTAACATTTTTTTTGCTTTTTGCCTTTAAATTATCTAGTATCTAGACATACAGTATATGACCTCATGTTTATCCACAATGGACATCTGCTCCTGTTTATGTGAGGTCTCTTATCAAAACCGACGTACGTGGTTGTGGGGCATGTCGGGAAGAGACAATTAGCGTCCCAAACTACAGTTGGCTGAAGGCAGCTAGATCCAAGTCAGCAAAATTCTTCTCAATATAAAATAAATCATCCCACGCCTACATGTTAATTCAGTGACTAATTATTAAAACTGTGCATTAGACAATGTTTACTAATGTGCCACCTCTTTACTTTAGATTGCTGTCTTTTTCATTTTAAAGCTTTAAGTAGCCTAAAACCCCTTCTGTGTTATGTGACCAACAGAACATAAAAGTAATATCAGTTGCGAGATTCTGATGACTTAGAAAATGTATATAGACAGATACTAAACAGTGCCGTCACTGAAATTTTACCTGAGTTAGCAATAGGCAAGCAGACTGCTGCTTGTACAAGCAGCATGCAGGGTGTTTGGTTGTCATGTGGCTTGCAGATCTATATTTAAAATGCTTTTAGGGGAATTTTTAATTACTGAAAAGTGTTGAATTCCATTTGGGGAGTGTAATATTATCATGCATAATGATAATTTTATGCGTAATATATATACAGAGAGAGAAGAACTGTGCCTTTAAGCTTTGCTGAACATTTCAAACATCATTACATGTGCTTTAGTCAATACATCAAACAATTTACTTGTTGACTGTGCCAGACCTAAACGCATTAACTAACTTAAATGAAATGGCACAACACTAAGACTCAAGTGCTTCTTCATCGTAGTGGCCTACAGGGAAGAAGACTGTATTGGTTAAGGTTCTAACAACAGGACATTGTACAGCAGTTTGCTATATAGATGACAGTTTTACCTAAGAA
Organism: Spea multiplicata; assembly: GCA_009364415.1. Taxonomy (NCBI): domain Eukaryota; kingdom Metazoa; phylum Chordata; class Amphibia; order Anura; family Pelobatidae; genus Spea; species Spea multiplicata. Next base: position 35,530 of record VKOC01001694.1, read on the forward strand.
GCTGGACCAGAAACTACTAGCATGCTTTGTGCGTCGCTTTTTTTTTTATCTGGACCCAAATCTCTCTCCCTCCTTCCATAGTTTCCAACAGTCCCGATTAGGTTGAGACAGACCTGACAGCAGGACGTTTGTCTCAAAAACAACTTGACCATACAATGAACTGATCTTCTTGGCTACCCACAACTGCAAGTGTCTAATGTTGATGAGATCCTGTTCATTAGCTGAAAAGTCACAACTGTCCTGCCTACTTACCAAGCTACGTAAAGAGCTATCACAAGCTTGGTAATGCCATACCATCTGACTTGAGTCAATAGCTTTCTAAACAAAATACTAAATAAACAGCATATTTAAAGGATAGAAAGATGGAACGCGAAAACCTATTAGTCCTGATCTACCAAAAAAAGTTGGTAAGCTAATGTAAAAAATATAAAACGTCTAATTCTGACCGTAAAATCTAAAATCTCAATATAGTAAACATACCATGAGCAAGTGTTAAGAGGACTCCCCAACAGCAGCGGTAACTGTTTGCTACCGACATCTTCATTCAGACTAGCAAAATACTGCCTTATGTTCTTAACTATTAAAAAGTCATCTTCCAAAACCATACAGGATATTTTTAATTAAATATTTCGGAATGGTGGTTTTTCGGGTGTTTACGGGTAAGAGTAAATTAAAAAAAGAAATTCACCCACATGAAACAGAGCAGATCTGTACAATGTACAGAGGAAAGTCCCAGTTGGAGTGACACACACACTTTCACTGTCAAGAAGCAGGATTGTGGTTTGGCTCTTATTGGGTATTTGAGAGCGTGTGTTGGAAGAGCCATTTCATCTGGCATCTCTCATCATGACTACGCAGTAAATTATTATGAGTGGTGCTTTATCACTGATTCAGCCTTGGTTTCTTACATGGCCCAAGATGTACATTGCGCGTCGTGGGAGAGGAAATCCAGAATGAATCACTTCCATTTTTTTTGCTCGCCGGGTGGATAACACTTTCCCATTAAAAACTCTGTAACGCACTAAAATGTCAGTGCGTAAATCCCTGAACAATGAATTATACTAAAAAAGGAGCAGATTTTTACCCACAACACTTCATATTCTTACTGTAATCAGTGGGGGAGGGGGGGTATGAGGTAGCTTGTCTATAAAAGGAGCATTTGGAAACATTACTTATTTTATTCTTCACTGCAATATTATTAGTACACACTTGAGAGTCTTCAACGAATGTTATTTAGGAGAAACAAAAGGATGTTTGTTGCATGTGCAAGCTTAGACGATACGCTCCATGGGGCAGAGACCTACTTTGTAGATGTATTCATAGCTACCGTACCATGATCAAATTGTCTGACTATTTATTATAAAACACTTACTGTACCTTCTCTTTATTATACTGAAACTGTAAAGCTCTCAATAGAAATACATGCAACAACTGAGTTTATAAGTATAAGGGTATTAACAAGAATTTCTAGGTTCTTAGAAGGACATCAGGGGAGGAAAGAGAAAGGGCATTTGCGTTTCAAGGAGGGAATGCTTCCTTAAACAAGGACACACGGGAAGTATGTTACAGAGAGGTGCTCCGCTATACACTTACCGTTATGTCAATTGAGCAATTCCAAAGAGGTCAGACATTTACAGCCTATTTACTACCACATCACAAAGTAAGACTTGCATTAGTATAGGCTATGCCCTGGATATGTTTGATTTAATTCCATGGACAACGACCTTTACCACTAACATTCAACCAGGGAAACAATGCAGAAGAATGAAGTATGTGCCACCCCTCTCAGCAATATCAATAGACAAGAGAAGACTAAATGGGCACAGAGAAACCTGTATAACCTGAAAAGCTTATGCCATCTTTGTCCTTTGTCGGAATAATAAAAAAAATGCTTTGTATGGCATGAAAAGCCCAAAGAGAAAAATGTAATCTCAGCTATATAACGAAAGACAAAAGGATTAAGTGCCTAATTCTTTCTTTCCCTCTCTCTGTTTAATGTTAACGTATATGCGTCTTTTATGAACCTATCCCTTCCTCGTGCGGCAAATGGCTGAGCTCGCTAACAGTGAAGTGGTTAAGAAGAACGTAAGGGGGAGTTTAGAAGAAGGGGGGCTGTAATTTTATATCCTACCGCCAGACACGTGAATAGTTCATGCAAGGGCAACAACTGCATGCCAGAGTAATCCTCTAGCATAAAATAGCACATCCTTTGCAAATTCACACATGTGTAGCTCAACTGAACAATACCCTGATTATCCATACTCCAAATACTGCCAAATCACATACACAGGAGCTCTCCCTACCGCTCGATGTATGTGTGCCTATAGTTAGCCGTAAGTAAAGGTATAATGCAGACAGGCAGACATGGTGTCTGGAGTTTAGCCAGGCTTAATCACAATTACACACCACTTGCTTGTTATTTATCGGGAATGAAACTTTAATTTAACTTTTATGTGTGTGTCATATAAATCAGTTGCCAGTACAGGTGTATGAACAAAAACTAAGTATTAATGTATTAATGTAAAAGTACTTTAATATGCAGTAAAAAAAGTCATACGGGTCCCTCCTTGCACCAATATTCCCACCCGTTTCGAGTGCTACAAGCAGCCAATCACTGCGAGGAAATCACTGAGCAGGGAATATGTTTGATGGAACACATCTCCTACAAGGAAAAATAACTGGGTGACGGGGAAAGATCCAACACATATAGATGAATTTTGGTATCCCCCCCAAAAAAAACTATTCACTTTTACGTTTACGCTTGCACATGAAAATGCATATGAGAGCTGGAGTGTACCTTAAACTGCCCTGGCTGTAAAGAAAAAGGACATCTTTCCTTAATGAGAGATAGGTTTCTTCTATACCGAATCAATGCCCGCGTTTGTCTGTAAAGTTCTATAAATGAAAACATCCAGACAGCACCTTGAATACACATGCACATGGTAATCATATCACTTAGTAGGTGCCTCTTCTCAGATTGAGCAACCAAAAGCTGGGGTGCTTGTTTGTCTTCCCCAAATTCATAATCTTACATTGCTCTATGTTGGAATGCATCTGTTGTTGAACTGCTCAGCCGCCTTCCTTTTTGTAAATCCCTCTGCTGTTTGTATCTAGTTCTGATTTAAACACATTGCAGAATTTTGTGTCATCTACAAATATTGAGACGTTTCATGAGTTGTAATACAATGTAAAACTTTTAAACTACATGTCTTAAATGTCCAAAAGCTGCAATGCCGACAGCTACGCTCTAAGAATACTTACATCATTTGTAACAATCATCAAAAAAGTATCCACTGACCAATATGTAATTTTTGGTGTACCTCCACTCATCCATTGAGGAAAAAATATTGTGTCCTTGTGTGCTGAACCGTCAAAACATATTAGTGTACTTATTAATGAAATTATCAATTAACAGGTTTTAACATCACATTTTTAGATGTATTGAAGCAAGACTGGCACCACCTTCCGACACCGGTAAGATATTTCTAAATCAGAAAAGTTTACCCAAGCGTCTTTACGTTACCATATCGTTTTAGACTTTTTATCTGTAGATATTTGAGCTACGTCAAGAGTTGTCGCTATCAGACCCCAAAAAAAAATGTGTTGAACTTGCAGTTTAATCACAAAGCCCTATTGATATAAGATAATAGGGTCTGTAGACCAAGTTCTAGGTGTGGTATTAAACTAATAAAGCGTCGTGTTCAAAGGAAAGTAAGTGACAATGGCCAAGTCAATTGTGTTTGTGCTGTTTCTGCATGACTGCATTTTCTCATACAAGAGCCACTTCTAGACAATAATGAGACTCTGCTAAAGCATCTGCTTAGGGATTAGGGATCCTGCAACACTGAATGTTCAATTTAACACAGACCGGTCTCTTAACTCTGTGTTCTCCGAGCAGAGAACAGCTTGTGTGGAAAATTAGAAAGCACGATCCCCCACACCATATAGTGACACTAACAGAATGCCACAGTCTGGACTGTTGGGTGAGAAAACCCAGTGTTAACACATTTCTTAATTAAGGCTTTGATGCTTCAGGATCCCTGGTACGTTGCTGTCCCCTTTGGCACTCAAGGAGTTCAAAGGAGGGATGCTTTCTTTTTGGAACTCCAGACATACTGTATCTGCTGGCATTTATGGTCTTTGCAAAGGGCAAGTAGTCCGTGTGAAACATTCGCTCCTTTTCACCTACCCAACCCGAGCTGTGCTTTCTTGTCAACAAATACCCGATGTGATTTGGTGCAATTAATCCCTTGTTAATGCAAGAAACCTTAGTCAGGAGTTTATTTCTTTCATCCAATAACCCTGATTAATCAGAAATAGACAGGTTTAGACGGAGATTGAAACATGCTGGGTCTTTGGAGCCAACTCCCTCTTCATTCTTGCACCTGGTATAAGATTCATTAACTAGAACCCACAAGGAAAGGTATTTTGCAATAAAATTACTCTGATGTTATTTATAAAGGGGAGGGAAAACATGCCAGGCACGGGATGCCTCTTTGTAGTGTTTAAAAAGTTCATATTTTAGTACAAAATACGGAACTTTTTTTTTTCATTCACTTTTGTTAATAGTTTGTTGCCAATGTCTGAAATCTAATATTGCAATATCAAATACCCATACAAGTTAGAGATTAAAATAAGGGGAAGGAATACTTCCAATTCTTTAAGATCCGCAGAGAGGTATATTTTTATATATATATTAGCATTTCCTAATTTAGTGCATGCAAAAAGATTGTGCTATTTTTCATTTTCATACTGTGTATTCACATCCAAAAGAAAATGAACTATTCAAAGAAACAAAATGATTTTTTGTGCAATATAGGATTTAGTTCCACTACGTTCTGTACAGGTTTGTCCAGCCTTGACTTAGGGACATGCCTAATTTTGCCATTATTATTTTTAATACCTCCTTGGTTAGGCAGACTGTAGTACTGTATAGTATACCGTATATATATATATATATAATATATAAAATTCCAGAAGGGGCTGTAATGTAGGACGTGCGTTGACTACTACTTTGGTAGTTTGAAGCAGGGGGTTTCAGCTTTCTGGCACTGAAAGAGTAAAGATCTGGATGCTCAGTCTGCCAGTGTTAGCTACCAACACTATTATGAATTTAGTGGCCAAGGTCAGAGGGAGTTTGAGTCAGGGATACCTCCAACACAGGAAGGGCTGGACAGGCAGCTGTTGTGTCGATCACAGTATAAACAGGACTTCCTCCTACACGTCAGGAAGGATGACTGACTCGGTAACTCGGGCTCTGGGACGTGTCCGAAAAGACTCAAGTTCAAGACCTCCTGTGTGACTTATTGCAGGGCTCATGTTTCTGATTCACACAATAAACATTAACAGTTGGACTAAACACAACAAAATGCATAATGTTACGATAGTCCCACGGACAACATCTAAATATGCATCATATAACTGGGGCAAAATGTGATTCTTGGACTCGTTTGGGCATTCACCAGTACTATGGATGTTCGCTATGATGTTTTGTGAATACTTAATGAATTTATAAGAAAAGATAAAACAACATATCATAGGCAGGAAGCATATTTCCTCCGAAGCCTGCAGAACAAAACACGTACGCACGTTATCGACCTTCAGAAAAAGGTTTCTAGAGTGATGTGTAAAACGCTACATTATAACACTACTGATAATACAGATAAGTGAGGTGGCTGTTATTATACCCCATTGGGAGGTAAAGGCACAGAAAATTGAGTATGATTCATTTCATCCCACAGCCAAAAAAGACTTAAAAAAGATAAATAACATTGTTTTCTGCCAAATGTGACACGTCAGCCTTGTCTTGTACGGTTAAATTCCACATTAATCTTTTGGAATCAGGTTCATGAATGAGGATGTGCAGTTTTCTGCGGTGTCATTGTTCTATGGCTTCCCTTGTTTATTTGGATAGCCTCTCCGCACTGGGTAGGAAGTGTACTGGTTGGCAGCTTTATCCTTCACATTGAGGATAAACATACCCATGTCCTAGCAGGCAAGGACGTAATCTACTTTGTGGGCTCCCACCAAGCACAGAGCTGTTTCCTGACATACATTTCTATACCACGGCCTTGTGTTTCTTTCACTATATATATATATATATATATATATATATATATATATATATATATAGGCAACCTGTGCGTTTATGATGAAGAAAAAAACATGAGTAAAAGGTTGGTCAACAGACCTTAAAAGATCATCCCATTTAAAAATGTTTAACTGTATACTTGATGATCAAGAGTGCCAATTACTCCAACAGAGTTGCAGAGTTTTTTTAGTTATCTGAGTTAAGAAATGAGACTTTTGTCTCATTAAACTGCCCCTGAAACAGGAAGCATACTTAAGTACAGTTCTTGCACATGCTCAGTAACCCACCTATTCTACTCAACAGAAGCCGAGCCCCCAAAGAAATCACAGCAACAGCCAATAACACGTATGGTCGCCAACACATATTACAAAATAAATATACAATTTTGGGACTTTCAGTCATTCCAAAACAGAATTGGCTCATCGTAACCATACCTGTCTCATACTTCCATACACTAGCTTTTAGATACTTATAAAATATAAAATTCTAATAATATAATCATTAAGCAGGGGTACAGTCAGTTAACTCTTAAAGAAGCCACTCCAGCTTCGACATAGTGACGTTGTGAGCAGCCATAACATTATTATTTATAGCGCCATCATATTCCGCAGCGCTGTGCAGTGAGGAAACATGACATAACAAGTAGTACATGACATCACCATTTGACTTACAGAAACAAAGGTGAGGAGTGCCCTGCTCATACGAGCTTATAATCTAGAAGTGGACTCTATGTGGAAACATATCAGTTTCCATCTATAAGAGAAACCGGAAGTCCGGAACCATATTTTGGTGTATATCGCCCATGCATAAATGGAATATAAATGGCTTATACGCAGACAGTATTTGGAGCCTATAAAAAAACGTCTCCGGTATCTTATTTACATTAACATATAGATACAGTCGTTTATCCAATGTTTGCTCATTTAAGGCAGTGATAAGTGTGATATATGCTCTGAAAATTAGCAAACAGTAGATTACAGGCTCAGTGAAAAGAAAATCTAAGAGCAATTAATTGACAAAACATTAACGTTGAATGTTATCTTTTATGTAAGAGCTGTCCCGAGATTACATAATCAAACATATAGTCCACAATGATGCTTATGTATTCTGTGTGTATGTTCTGCTTAGTAGAGAGAAAAAAATATATAGTACATATAAACAGAGCTGTACATGGTTAATAATAATATAAAAATATATATAGGAGTTAAAAAAATATTTGTACTTTAATATACAGACAGGCAGGGTCCTAACGTGAATATAAAAGTTCTCTTAATACCAGCTATATGAATAATAACGTAAGTCAGGCCTTAATGATGAGGTATATAGGTGCTGTGCCATCTGCTATCCAAAAAGACAAAATACGTTATATTTATTGGGGGGGGGGTCAGATTACAGAAAAAAGAAGAAAAGGTATTAAATGCCTTGAAATAAAAGTGGGAAACTTCAAGCAGTCTCTTGTTACAAACACTTGGCAAGGTGTCCAAGCCACTGCAGTCAGGAACGTGTTACAATCTGCATCCCGTGCCTGCCAGGATCACTCCCCGACTGCAAGCACCTTAGCCATAATCTCAGCAATTTGGCAACGGATCCCAACCCTCACTTCATTTGCCCAGAATAGACTTCGCACAATACACGTCCAATTTGCAAGCTCTACAGGATACACAAACAGATCACAAAATATAAAAGTAACTAACTACTGGAAGAGAAACAGCTCGACTTCCGCTGCGCTCTTCAGCCAGGTGGATCTGGTTGCTAGCTGAACTTCCTGGCACGTTTTGCGTTGTTTATTAAGGCAGAACTGGAACAGTCTTGTGTACTTAGTACTTCTTAACTAAGTGAACGGCTTTTCATCATAATGGGGACCAATATATTTTTTTTTAATACAATCATTTCCTCTATTGCCAAATCTGAATTAAACTTCTTGAAGGCGGTGCTTACATACTTTGGTTTTTGTGGCTACCCACAGTTAAAGATCCCTGACTTTGATAATCGTCAAGTAATTTCATAAAGTAGGTACATTAGTTAGTTTTTTAAAATTAACATACTATAAGAGAACATTCTGAATGCACGTAACTCCTATAGCACTAAGATATTGGAAGCTAATAATATGATTACTTTCTTAATTTACTGAATTTCATTTTTTTGTGGTTTCCCATTTGATCACCCTTCTCAACAATTGAACTGGCAAAAGAGAGGAATTTTTGTCCTAGTGGTGGTCAAGGAATACGATTTATTTTGTGGTCTACGGTGGTCTATGACATTAGTGGTCCAGCATCAAATGACCTCTAACTTACTGTACAGAACACAATAAGACCCTAAATGCAGTTAACACAGATAGTATCATATAACACTTTCTAAAAGACATGTATAAAATACTTCCCGAATCCAGATGCAGATTGATGTATTTTGTTAACATTTGTACATCTGGCAGGTCCGGCCTTCTAGACATCACAAGTTGACACACGTGGGTGAAACAGGTGGAAATGCGCTTTGCAAAATGACACTAGCAGATGAATTTCCCCTATTTTTGGCAACAATGCACCATAAAACATTCACTGCAGCCCTCTATACCATAACTTCTATGGAAAAGGAAACCCCTAAGTGGGTCTCTGCTTTTCCAAGTTTTTGGAAAATTCTGATAACTGTTTCGAATGCCAAATACTCGAAATGTTTTCTTGGCCCAAATCTGGAACATATGGGAAAGTGCTTTAATTTGGCTCCCATAAGACCCAGCCTACCAAAGGCTACTACTTGCTACACTAAACCCACTCCTTGCTTAAAAGCACAGGTCAAGAAAACGTGTGGAAGGGTAATCTCCTGAGAAACACTTTGGGGGTACAAGCCAGGTTTTTATATGTGGAATTCCCAGCGTGCCTGGAAACTTTTGTCTTTTTCACTCATTAAACATGGAACTGATCAGCGGTGCGCATCCTTATCAGTAGATATTAAAGCGAAAAGCTGTGTGCCCTATTTCCAACCACTAAAACTGAATATACATTGATAATAACATGCTGCCACACATTTATATGTATGAGAATAATGCCTTCACATAGCCACTGATTACAAGTATCTCTACTTGGTTATCTGTAGCTTCAAGTCTCCTGAAGGCTTCTAAGGTCTTGCACTTTCCAGAACACAGAGGACCTGTGCAGGGATTAATAATGCATCAGTGATGATTTCTATGAAGCAGGAATTTCAAAGGGGACTTTTTGCTGACTCTCCAAGCCATCCAGGGTAACCTCCCCCTCATTCCCTCAGCTGCCCGCTCCTGCCAAGGTCCAGCTCAATGAAACCGTGTCGTCCTCTAAGTCAGCCCCGCGGTCGTACTCTTGTGTTTTTGGAAAATGCTGATTGAAAAAAGGCATGATTTTTTCTTTGGAATTTAATAAAAAATTGATTAAGTATTACACGGCGCAAACAAAGCAGATGCATAAATATCTCCATTTCTTTCTGTGTAGGAATGAAAGAAACCAATGTCTGCTGAAACAGATGACAGATGCTGGCTTAAAGATAAGTATTATTTATATTTTTGAAGCAGACCTTTCTTCTGCGTATCTTATCTTGTGTGGGTTTATAACACACAAGGCAATTATTTTACATCACTTCAAGGCACAACAATCGAGAATTCATTTCGCCGCAATCAAATTTACAAAGACTCGCATGTGCATGTCCTTCGAAATGCCTACATGAATGTCAGCCGTGCAAAAGCTTAAGATCACAGCTGATTGCTTAGTGTTAAGAAACGCAAGTGATCTGACATACGGCCAATACGGTAATGCCCTCTAATTTTTCTTCCCCGCAATAACGTTGTAGAAACTTTGCCTTAAGTACTAAGAATCAGCAATTACTCGGCAATGTTTATAGAGAGCAGTCAAGGTGCCAAATGCGAATTTTGGGCCAGTTAGAAGGAACATACCCATGGCGACTGCTCAAAGTCTAAAAGTAGTATGATTCACCAAAAGGATTGGTATAAGGAGCAAATTTTGTTTCAAATCAAAAAGTGTAACTGCTTCTAGTGGTTGCTATGGTGATTACATCATTTTAATTATATTCCTAAACATTGTAAAAATAAAATGCTACCTTTTATATCATATTATGAGTACTAAGGAAATTTGCTAATCAAGACTTCATTCACGTCAGACACGTGCACTGCTGTGAAAAGGTAATTGCCCCTTCCTGTGTTCTTCTTTTTTTTGTTAAATTGTCACACTTAAATGTTTCACGTCATCAAACTAATTTTAATATTAGACAAAGATAACCTGAGTAAACACAAAATGCAATTTTTAAATGATCATTGCCCTATGTGAAAAAAAGTAATTGCCCCTTTAGTTACTACATCAATCAATTAACCGAATGTAATTGATAATTGGGTTCAATGTCACTAGACACACCCAGGAATGATTACTGCCCTGGTAAATCTAACCATCAATTTAACAGAATCTGTCTTGCAAAGTGTAGTAGGCTAAAAAGGCCTCAAAAAGCAGCACATGATGTCGCAATAGAAAGAGATTCAAGAACAGATGAAAAACTCATTGATATCTATCAGTCTGGAAAGGGTTACAAAGCCATTTCTAAGGCTCTGAGACTTTTGGGTTAATATTCTGCAGACTGATGAGAGAAAAGTGGAACTTTTTGGAAGGCATGGGTCCCGTTACATCTAGCATAGAGCTAACACAGCATTCCACAATAAGAACATCATACCTACAGTCAAACACGGTGGTGGTGGCGCGATGGTCTGGGTGCTTTACTGCCTCGGGACCTGGGCAGTTTGACATAATGGGTGGAACCATGAAATCTGCTCCCTCTCAGCCATGTAAAAGACTCATTGTCTGTTGTCACAAACCTTTGATTGAAGTTCTTGCCGACAAGGGTGGTACAACCAGTTATTAGGTTTAGGTTTACTTTTCCACATGGGTGATATCACTTTTGATTAATTTAAATAGATTAAACGATCATTTAAAAGTTGCATTTTGTGTTTACTTACGTTGTCTTTGTTGGATGGTTGGATTGGAAGCATTTCAATTTGACAAATAAGCAAAAATAGAAGAAATCAGGAAGGACAAATACTTTTTTCCCCCAGCACTGTAATTGTGTAGATAAATTTGTATTATTATGATGTCACATTTTGGCAATCTTGTTTCTCTGTTTATTTTATTTATATACACATACATGCTCGGGAACATTAGAAGAACAATCTACAGTACACTGCTCTAGGTGATTATCACATAACCTCTTCTTCAGGCCATGTTCTCATTGCCTGAGACACCTCTGGGGACTAGAGCAAACAGCCTTGAATTCAAAACAAATGGCTAAAAAGGTAAAAATGTCACATTTTAGGATGTTACCCAACTATACAGCTTGACACACATGCTCTGCTCACATCTGTTTTCTTTCTCTCTCCCTATGAATTTTCTAGTGTTTGTTTACATAAGCAGCAACCAAACCATTAATGTAAAAACATGAGATGCTAATGAGAGCTGGGAAACATCACTGATGTACTCGTCTTAACCCTGCTACTTCCGAAACTGTCTCGGATTCAGTGTAATATCATCTTTTGTTGCACTTGTAACATGAGAATCCAAAGGCAAACTATAGTATTAGGGGTACTTTGCCATCCATTAAAACAGGGGAGAGACCAGGAAATAGTTATTTCTGAGGAATTAAAGGTAAGCAGGCAATGGAACAAAGCGTCAGAAAAAGCAAGCAGGATGCCGGTTTGTATTGGCTAGAGCCATTTGTTACAGAAAGAAGAAGGTGGTTCTACCACTTTACAGAAGTCTGACCGGACCTCATCTAAAGTATAATATCCATACAATACATGTATTGTTCTGGAGACCCCATATTGTCATTCTGGAGAGAGTTCAGAAGCCGTCTACCAAAATGGTAAATGGTTTGCAGGATAACATTTATCAGAAAAGGAGATCTTAATATGAATGACTTGGAGAAGAGAGAGAAGAGAAAGGAGACGGAGAACATTTAAATACATAAAGGTATAAAAAGGAAAAAATGGTAAATTTAAAAGGAGGAGATATGTTAGAACACGAGGTGATAATGTAAAACTAGACAGTCAGAGGCTTAGTTGTAATGTTAGGAATGTCTTCTTTACTGAGAGAGAGGTGAGATAAGGGGAGAGCCTCCCAACGCTAGCCATGTAAAGTGAGGGACAGGTTGAACAGTTTTTATCTGCTATCAATTTATATGTTTCTATATGTGCATATGTTGATATATATATATATATATATATATATACATACACACATACATATATAAACCATGTGCCAATAAAAAGACACAACATAAATGTTGAATCTATGAAGCAGCAGAAGGGTTAATGTTAGTACCAGACAATTTGGAAAAAACGCAAGCAACGTGCCTAAATATCTCTAGCAGCTTCAGCGGAAAAGGACGCTTATGGCAAACTGCCCATCATTCTCTGAGGCCGCTCTTGTCACATAAACTAGGGCAGTCTGTCCAGTTAAGCTAACGAAGTCAATGGGGCTCCCGGCCAACCCCTGAGATGGCTGCCAGCCCCCTGGGTATTCCAAGGCCAAGTTGTTCAAGTGTACTTCCCTTTGCCAGAATCCTGTGATGTCATCGTTCCGTAACCAGAAGAACCAGTCATTCGGGTTATTGGCTGTGGTGTGCGTGAAGCTAGTGTCCTGGGCAGGGAGCAGTGACCTGTGCCTCTTATCCGATATGGTGAATTCACAGACAAGTGTCTCTTACATGGCTTTACGCAGCAATAGTTATTCTAGCAAATTTTACAATTTGCATCAACAACAACAGATGATGCAGGCTACACACTTCTTCATAGCATGTCCCCAATTCCTGTTTTTTTACAGGAGAGGGGTGCATCTTATATTTAAAATGGTTTCCCTATGATCTGTCTACTTGGCAGATGTGGTAAAATCACAATATAAGTGAGCTCTTTAGTTGAGAATCAAAACAAGCCTGCCAACTTTAATATATGGATTATCTGGAATAGCACATTAATGGGCTGTTGTCCTGGATATGGGTGTTTTTTAGTACACATCTAATTAACCATAGCCCCCACATCTCTCCTCAGAAGTCAGTTATTCTGTTGTTTTGGCTTTGGCTCTAGGGTTCCTAGTGCCCTACGCAAACTACTAATGCTGCTCCATCAGTGGCTGCCTTGCCTATATTGGAGGGCCATCCCTGGCCAGACCTGTTTCCGTCAGGAATGAGAGGTGCATGTCTTACTCCACAGGAGTAAAAGATAAAGCCAAAGGGTTCATTTAATACAATAACGAAGACTCATTGAGTGGCCTAATCAAAGTAAAAGGCTCGTATTTTGCTAGCAGCATATTTGCACTGCACTATTTATCTTTGCATTATAAAGCAGCATTCCAATCAGGCGGCTTTACTGCTGACAGCTAGGTACGCAAAGAGCGTGTTCCTACCATTCCTCATACCATTTTTTTTTCCTTCGTTCAGCTCTCAGGCTTGACCTGAACTGACACTGCACTCTGTTACAGCATGTCATATTTATTAACCTGCTATTCAGCATTTAGGTATTTCTTGAGACAATTAGCAGATGCAGAAATAATACTGTGTTTAAATATTGAACTGTTTCTCTTCTCTTCTCAATTCCAAGTTTGGGGCTGAGAAATGTCCATTATATTTGGTGGCGCTTCAGAGTCATCTAGCTATGGCCCTTCCCCGGGGCACTTAAGGTCTATTCTGAAAGCTTAAGGTTCAGGTGAAATCTGGCTAAGTACCTTACTGACCTCATCATTCACCTGGTACAATTAAGAAGACCATGTAGGTTCAAAGCAGTGACTTTGGACAATTTGCAGATTGCCCTTTGCAGCTATGACAGCTTCCACTCTTCTGGGAAGGCTTTCTACAAGATTTTGCAGTGTTTCTGTGGGAATATTTGCCCATTCATCTAGTAGAGCATTCGTTAGGTCAGGCACTGACTGGATGAGAAGGCCTGGCTCTCAGTCTTTGTTGTAGTTCACCCCAAAAGACGTTTGATGGTGTTGAGGTCAGGGCTCTGTGCAGGGCCAGTCAAGTCCTTCCACACCAAACTATGTGCACTTAGTCATGATGAAATAAAAAAGGGCCTTCCCCAAGCTGTTCCCACAACGTTGAAAGCATAGCATTGTACAAAATGTCTTGGTACGCAAAAGGGGACATCCCAAGACATTTTGTACAATGCTATGCTCTACTGGAAGAATGGGCAAAATCCCCAGAAAAACATATTAATGTCTATGCATTTAGAATGTGATGTGATAAAAGTCCCTGTTGGTGTAATGGTCAAGTGACTCAATACTTTTGTATTGTATGTATTTTTTAACAGAGCGTTAGTCCGCTTCAAAAGCCTAATAATCAAGATATTGTTTTAGCTGTACATTGTGTGTTGCCTGTGGTAGGCTTACCCTGAGGGAACAGTACTGTGTGCTTAAGGTATATGTGGGTATAGCAAGATATAGCCTTTAATAAAGGTCGACTTGTCATAATAGGTGATTTCCTCATAGACTGAATATTCACTTTCTTCCTGCTGGATCGCTCCCAGAGATACCATTGCAAGGCAGCCTACGCAATTAGTTTTCACAGGTGGCTGTTTCGCCTCCAGTTAAACTGCTTTCTTTCTTCTCCAGCAAGTCATAGCAGAGCAAATGTATATGAAAAACATTTCAGATATGAAATAAACAGTTTTCTAAATGCAGCTGTGATGCAATGCATCATGTCAGCCTGACCCTAGTGCGGAGACTCACTCCAGAATTCACAAGTTAAACAACTCAGTCTGTACGAGTTGGGAAAGCACAGAGAGTCTTTAAGTATCAATAAGCAGGAGGCATCTAAAAGCCCGCTCTCTGTTTTACACAGAGTTTGCCTTATGGCAAAAGCCATGAAGAAACCTTTCAGGAGGAAAAAAAATGCAAATCCAAAATCAAACAAACAATGATAACTTGAACAGTAAAATGTAATTCCAAAGGGCTATTTCCCCCCCTAACTGAAATACAGTGCTAGCAAGCGACTTAAAAAGAAACATCTGGCAAACTATTGCTTGCTCTGGGGAGACTCTTGATGCAAAAGCAATTGGTGGTCCAAACAGGATTAAAGACGTCTTCTGAAAACGAGTGGAGCTTGCTGTAATGGTCCGACATCTGGTAACATCCACCTCCCCTTCATGGAAACAGAGTGCTTGGATAACTTGCCCAAACTAAAGTCTGTGTCCTTGAAAAGGGTTTGTATAAAGGATTTTCATGTGTATAGGCACATGCTAAACATACTACACAGCCATAAAAATGAACTCCGCTGAAGCAACGGAAATAGGGCTTTTAATTTTGTCGCCGAACAAGCTGTGGCTTCAGAACATTTACTACACTTCAGTTTACAGCTCATTCAGGTGTTTATACTAGTGATCTGTAATGATGCACCGAAAAACTCTAATAAGACTCATAAATCGGCACCAAGTTCTATAAAGTTTCAGATGACATGGTTTACATGGCGCAGTTCCTCCCCCCTCTAATGGTAATGATCAAATTTAAATAAAAGAACTAGGTAACAAAGCCAAAGATGGGCAACAATGAGCATCCTTGTGTTACACCTCGATCTTCGTTTACTTGCTTAAACAAGAATAAAACTCAAAGAGCACTTTCTTTATCCGAACCTGTAAATCCAGATATAACTTATGGAAGGAATGACGAAGGAACAACGTTTGCCAAGCCATCACAATATAGTTAAGGCTAGGTATTCAAAAGTACATATGAGACGCCAAGATCAAAATATACAAAAATAAAGGTTGTCAAAGGCTATGTTAATAAAATGTATAAAGCAGCTACACATACCAAGCCAGGCCAGGCCATTATACCAAAATTAAACCAAGTCAAGCCATTATTGCTCTCTTCCCACAACAACTAGCAAAAGGGGAAAATCCATCATGGGTCCTATGTCATCATCATCATCATCATCTCTGCATCATTCTTCACACTGAATGGTCGAGTCCTGACCATTCAACGTGTTTTTACTAACAGCCACTAATGCCCTAGTGTACAGATAATACAGCAAATAAAAATAGGTCACTTTCAAAAAAATCGGGAAATGAGAGTGGTAGGGAAACATAAAGAAAAAAATCCCTACACCTCTATAATAAAGGTTATTGTACTATGTAACAAAAAAGTAGAAAGATCATTGTTTTCTTGATACCCTCACCATTAAAAATGTGCTTCATTCCTTTGAAAAGTTGTTGTTTTTTTTACTTGTAATTTCGTAAAAGGTAGAAGTTGAAAACAGAATGAACTTGTTGAGGAGTAATGAAAGGCATCTGGAAGATTAACTCATATTCCACAGTGCTTGCAAGCTGACCAGGACTGTTATGCATAAGACATTCACATTCTGCTCTATAGACAACTGATTAACTGTATATAACTTGCAAACAAGGAATGCAGTATTTACACAGGTGGAGAGTGACCTCGGTTCAGGTAGCCAGTGCTATTTCCGCACATTCATATGGAGTCCTGTGTGCAGTTCCTTAACACCAGGCAGTGAATAGGGATGCCTTTATTTAAGAATCTTCATCTCCCACAAAACCAATTATAATGCACACAAGTGAAGGTAGACCGAACAATAAAGCAGGGACTTTTATAATGACTGGGAACATTCACAGGTTCTCCTTGACATTGTTTATCCTATGCAAGGATTCTGTCATTTGTATAGATCATGTGAAAACCCAAGCATTTACACAGTGGAATCTAGAAGGTCACACTTAAGGAGAAACTGTGACATTCCAGACAATCCAACAACTTAACCAACATATTGTATTGTATGTATTGTGTATTTCTTTTGTGTGTCCATCTTGCTGCTGCTTTACATGCTTTAAATTGTTTCTCTGCCCTGACGTGGTCACAAATAACAACCTTTATAGAGAAACAATGGGTATGGAAACAACCTCTGGTGCTAGTGATGCATTTGAAATCTGCAAAAACAATGCAGGTATGGTCTAAGGCATGTTAGGACTTCTCGTGTAGGCCAACAGTGGGGTTCCAATGCTATTTTAAGGGGTCATGGGAAATTTGCATGAAGTGCCCTGGATATGCATTTCGTGCATCAGAGATGGAAAATGTAATCTAAGAATTGAGCAATAATAAAAACAAATAATACTACAAGAAGTGATGGCTTTCAAGGTGGCTTCACCACAGTAGTGATAGATCTATAACTGCCATCTGTCACTTGAAAATGATGCAAAAATAAAGTTAATCTTACTTTCCTGGTATTGTTTAAAAACCACATCCAGAAACTGAAATGTGCCATAGACATTCCATTTATGACCATTTATAACCAAGAGTATGCGTGAATCTTTGCCACAGTGCAGTGACTTGTAACACCCTGAACCGTCACTACAGGGTTGGTTTAGTCTTTTCTTAAGGAACAAGCTGGTTAGTGCGCCGTTGTGCTAAATAGGTTCAAACGGGGTTCAATCCATAACACCTCTGGTAGAGAGGACTGCCCTGGGATTAAAACACCAGAGTGCAACGCTGCATAATAAAATAAAAACTAGAACATTTAACAAAACAGACTTTATTTTATGTTTGTAGGTTTTCAGGCAATTTTTTTAACATCTAAATAGTTAAGGAACAGCCACACAGCACAATGATTAGAAATGGATAAATAAAATGGGCCTTGGAATGGTAAAACATGCAGAACAAGTGCCTTACAGCCACTTAAATTGATTTCCGATACACTGTATCACTAGAGGAACACTCTCTACTCAGAGTCTTAGTAAGAGGGTGCGAAAACAGAACTAAGTGTACAGGCAGTTTCGGTATTAGAATGGTAACCAAACTCCAAGACAGATAGTGACCTGATAACAGCGTAGCCTTCAAAGAGCGGCTTAACACCCACAGCAACCAAGGCACGATTAAACCTGTATTTGCCCTATCTCTAAAATACATCTGCCTAACTACTTAATATAGGAGCGGCTGGGTATTTTTTTTTTTTATCACTACTCCAACTTTGCACACAGCCAGAAAGCCTAGAAGACTGCCCATATTTTGTTGATCCTTTCATAATCCTCTAAAAACATTAGCAAAAAAAAGCATGGTAGTACGAGTATGGGTCATGACGACGTAAGGCCTTCCACTTTTGGGCTTTGTCATATGTTCACAACAACACTATGTATTGTACAGGACGCCATAGTATACGCTGAGGAAAATAAGCCCCAGCACATCCTGCAGTTATAAAGCACATCGAGCGAGTTCTGGTGTATGTCAGAACAGCAAAGTTCATTACATAAGTTGATAGGTATGAAACAGAGTCTCTGTAGGCCTTTTGAAGATTGCACACAGACTATTTAATACAAACCAGAAGCCGGTGACTGCTGGATGAACATCAGATTCGTTCCCATATGGGTAATTTAGCAGGCCGCCCTACCTCTCCCGCCCCCCTGACTGATCTCTATTTGCAGATTTGCAATTATAGGGCGGGTCTCGAGGAGAAGACACAAAGACGGAAAGAAGAGTGAATTTGGGTTATGGGAAGACTCCCCTCTCTCCCCTACAACCCCCACCTCCTCCCTTCGCCTCAGCACGCTGCCACCACTCCTACAGCATTCTCCAACCATGGCAGGAAAAACATGGATACAGAGTGTAGCCTCCCCCCATTCTAGCATCTGCCTTACCCAATCTCGCCTGGGCCAGCTCCAATAACAACATCTGCTTGGCAGCTTTTCAAACCAAGGGATAGTTATCTAACTGGGGCTTTTGTCTGCACTGTTTATTCTATGTGAAGAAATGCCTCCTTAGTTGAAAGAGTACTTTAGAGGAAAAGAAGGGAAAAAAAGACTGCACACAGCTATTAGCAAGTGAGGCACAAGGCTAATAACCCCCACCTGCTCGTCAAATTAATTATGACATCTGAGTCATTAAAGTTCGGAAGACGAGAGAAAACAAGGCTGCAGGCTCCTCGGAAGGATAAACACACATTGCGACAAACTGCTAGGATAGAACATTGGGGCCAGATACACAACGCCAGCAACCACAATGTTTAATTATATCAGCCTAGTCTGGCTCTGTAGGCTGGTCTCAACCCAGCAGCAGGTAATGGTCCACAGAAAAGAGAATCCTTTCTTCCTCACTCAAAGCCAGGATAGGTTGCCTTAAAATTATATAAATCGATATTAACGGCAAATGGGGATGCATAAGGGACCTTTCGGATATTTAACCTGTGTGTATTCTGCATTAATAACCAATTAAATGCTTCTGGGGTTAAGGTAGCGCTTAATATTCTAGAAAGTCTTTAGTCCACATGCATAAAAGTGCATTAAATAATGGTCATAGATGAAAGCTTAAGTGTACTATGGTCGAAAAAGGGGAAGGTCAGTAGGGTGACTGCATCAGCCATTTTTGCAGGACACATAGACACTTCACATGTTAGTAACCACCACATGTAAAGTACTCAATCCCTATAATACCCGTACTTCTACAGTTCGCTACAAAAATATAAAAAGAGGTTTTCTACTAGAATGTCATGGCATACTTTGTTTTACAAATGGTCATTTTAATGGATCAGAAAAATTTGACATAGTAGGCAAAACTGGCATTATGATTCAGTTCCAAGCTGCAGAGTAAACGACAGCTACACTAATAACCATGATTAGTTTCTTCCTAATTGTGCATGTTGGGTCATGAATCAGAACACTGTGTTCATACAGGTCAGATCTATAATATTCTGAAAATAACTTAAAGTTTGTGTTGGAGCATGTAGTGTTTTGTGGTATATGTATGTTACGGAATGAAATATTTGTAATTATTTTATGTCAGCAGTTTGCTGCCATAGTTCATTGAGAAAATAGCTAATGTAGAGCAAACAGTTCTAGTTAGTAGCATGAATGATGGATCAGAGCTATATGTTTATACAGTTATCACAAAAGATGTAAGGGGGAAATTGAATACATCTAAGAAATGTATGAATTAGTTTCAAGATTTTGCATTAAGTAAGAACCAAGGATTTATTTTTTCTGTAATAGGACAGCATATAGTGATTTGACATGCCAGGCAATATGGCAGGTACAACTGGTATCCAAAGACTAAGTGCCATGAGCGGAGATGAGGTAACAAACGCCTACACAAGCAGTAGTAACAGTTATATCTGGATAAATTAGCTTGGGTTGGTGGAAAGGTAGTGTGTGACATCATAACATCTTCTCTGTTATAAGTGTAACTTCAAATACTAGGGATATCCTCCCGGGAACAGAAAAGAAAAAAAACACAGAAAAAATCCTTGGAAACATATGCAAACACATTAACTAAATGTGCATTGTCCCCAGGGTATACTATGTTTACATAGCATTTATCCTAGTATAGATTGTGCTAAGAATTTCAAAATTAGACTTCTTCGCCATTGCTGAAAAAATTCACAATAAAGGTACAGAAATGTTATACTTAGACACATGGAAATGTTGGTAAATACTACCAAATTACATTGTATTTACTAATATTCTGTTGGGGATGGGTCATTGTGTGTTGCATTAGAAACTGTTGGTATAGAACACTAACTAAGTCAGGAAATGGTTCTAATGGCCTCTCAGTACGCGCACCGTATCCTGCTCCTTGATGTCATCAATAGCGCCTTTTGCACGTTTGTTTCCCAGTCTGCATTCTGATATAAGCTGGAACAACAAACATAAGCTTGAGCAAATATTAAAAAGTCTCTCCATTGCAAGAGATATCCTGTACGTCCCACTGAGGTTCTTTAAGGACATGCTCAGGACATCAAACAATGTGTAGGTTTGTTTTACTCTTTCATTTTCCACTCACACTGGATATAAATAAATAATTTAAATGTGGTTTAGAAAAAAAAAGAAAAGAAGAAACCATCTTGTAAACAAACGGATCACTGTGAGGAAGGGAACATTGTGTTTCATAGATAATCTTACCTGAGGTCATATGCATAGCTCAGTATAGAGTTTGAGGCTGCGAACAGAGGGCTACACAGTTTGGCTTTATCTTGGCACAGGGATCCCCCACACATAACCCAACCTACCTCTTATTAAAATTCTTTTATGTTCTCGTTTTGCTTTGAAATAAACTCATTTCAAATCAGACTATTCCAACAGGTGCTCTGTGTCTGTATGAAGGATTTGTGAACTGTCGGAGATGAGTACTTTCATGCTCAACGGTAAACTTCAGCTGAGGGAACACTACAGTTCTTAAGCTTGTGAGTTAGGAAATGCCTAATTATGGACTAGGCCCCTTTCTGAGTATTCAGTATTTCATCCTAAGTCACATTCCTTCTTATGGTTCATGACCTGAACTCTTATTATGGGACGGCCTTTGTTCAAGAGAAGGAAAAAGGCCAGGTCAACTGAAGATCTGAAGTCTAGGAGAACATTAGAGTCCAGCAAAAGAAACTGTACAGAGGATTACTGACAAGCAGTATTAACTTAAGATGGTCGAGCATGTAAAAGACATTATAGACCACAGGTATTCTTGTTTTCAATAAACCTGAGTTATAGGTAAGTTTAATGTCAACAATTTAATCAAAAAGTCATTCCTTCTTACAGGAGAAACTTACTTTGGTGAGCCGCTAATAATGCATAGTTTAGCTAAATATTACACCACATACAAGTGTTTGGTTGAACAACATGTGTGTAATACCGATATATTAGTATCTGATCAAGCCCCAGCTATGCTATATTACTAGTATTTTCTAAAATATCCTTCATCTCCGATTTTGAAAATGACTAAACTAACACTATTCGGATGTGAGAGTTGTAGGGGGACACAAGAACATCATTTAGCACTGTTTAGATGCCTCAGTGCTTTGCATAGCATGTACAATCGGATGGCAAATCATATTAACTTAGTGCGCATGCACAACTGTCCGAAAGATAGGACCATGTAAGTATGTGTTAGAACATAGAAGTTCAAAAATATTGTCTATTATTGTTCTCATAGAACTTATAGTCCTTTTATTGAACTGGTTTATTTCAACAGCACATTATTTAGCATAACTGCCTTTTTTCTGGATGCGGCTTAGGGTTTTTTAGGAAGGTGAGGAAGCTGCGTAATTACTAGTGTAGAGCTGACAGAAGACACAAGTCTTTCAAGTTCAATATTTGCCCTGCAACCTTTCTACTGATCCAGAGGAAGCTACATACAAACATCTTTCCTGACTGCATACGGCCACTGGTTTGTTCCCTGTATATAAACATACTTCCTCTGTTTTAGTTTTCCGACACAACTTGGAAAGTTCTTCTTTTGTATAACTGTATCCACGCCTTTGTCACAGATCTCATTCGTAGGTCAAAATATTTTTTTTTATATTATTATTACAAATAAAATAAATAAGTATGTTTTTGAGTGCCTCAAAGGTCTGTGGTTGCTGGTGTTTAATTCATGCATAATGCTTTTTTACAATAACTGAATGACCTTCATGATTATCGGAGATCTACGAAAATGTTATTGTTATGCTTAACCCTTTGTGCCATTGCATTTACTCTCCAAAAGTTAAACTGTAGAAAACACACAGGGATGATGAAAATTGTTGTACATATGAACGGACAACACATTTGTGCAAGTGCCGACACAGGAAAATAAATGCATTGCTGGTCGTCTGAGGTAAAATGGAGAGGCAGAATAAGAATAAGAAAAAAAACATATGCAAAAGGTGAAAAGAGTTATGAAATGTACATCATAAATCTCTGCACTTCATAGCCTTCAGCTAGTATAGTGCTTTTCATATTCGCTTAATCTAGGCGCTGCATCTCCACCCTAACTTCCTTTCCAATGGTATGTGGTCTTGAGCACACAAATGCTGAAGTTTCCTGAGCTACAGAGGAAAAGTCTTGGTCCCCAGAGGCAGAGCTGCAGGCTGTTTTGGTTCCCATCTTACCGTCACTGCAAGCTAATGTGACATTTCACCTTAAAAAGAAAGACGCCCACAGTGGATACATTACTGAGCAGGACGACTGACCAGCAGCAGACATATCCATTGATATGTCATATATGAATTGAGTTATATATATATATATATGTATTTATATATATTTATATATAAAAACTGTCATCATTTGTTTAACCTCAAGGTGCAATGCTTTTTTGTCCAAATAGTTACGAGAGATTATGTGCCATCATAAGGCTACAGTGGACCACTAGGTCCCCATGCGACTCCTTCCCTCCCTTCATAACCAAAAGCCAGAAGGGCTGGATCTTCTCTCCAAAGATGGGAACCACTGAAAGTCTTCAAGGAGAGTTGGTTGATCAGAACAGTGGCACACTCTAAATGAAACCTAGAGAGACATTTCACCAACTATAAACACTAGGCTGTATCATTACTAAACCATGCCTTTCTACTCACATACATTCACTGTGAATGAACTCATTGTATAGGGTCAGATCCCTGAATGCATCCACTGCATGGTATGGTATTTGTGCCAAAACTTGTTTTTCTTTCAACTTTCTTCAAGTTGATCTTTCAAGCAGTGCCGTTACTCAGCATGGAAGGGTGTAGTTGGTCTTGAAAAGGGTGAAGTATCAGCAACTACCTACTAAGGTTGTGTGAACGTTTTCTGAGACCAAGGGATACATAGTGTTTGTTTTGTGCAATTCTCTTCCTTATATACATTTTCAACTTGTATTGGGTATTATTAATTACGCACAAGAAACATATGTTGGACAATGCTTTATGTGTAGATTCCTACAGTTTTGATATTGCACTTACAATGCCGAAGGACCGTGGAAGTTGTAGTTGAAAGACCTGTAGTTCAAAGTAAATACCAAGTATATTTCAAGGTACATTACAAAAGATGCCTCACAGTGGGAAGACTTTCATCCCACAAATTGTTAGTATGTTCGTAGCTATGTACAAGGTTTACTTTTTGTTTTTCGTGTTTTAGACTAGAATACTTTCATCCAACTCTCCAGGAGTATTCAATCATCCTAAAAACCGGTATTGCCAGCTACAATCAAGTCAATTAACCAGAACAAATTGATGCATTTTCCTACCTGTCTTGTGGGTTAAACATATTTAATTTCTTTTTATCATCTCTCTCTTTCTTAATGCTTGTCCTATGCTTGCCTTTGTTAGAAACATAATACAAAAGACCTTAAAAGTTTTATATAGGCGGCATGTACGCTTAATGCACTCTGGAAAACATTTACGGATTAGACTGGATCACAGGGACTGAAAAGTTTGCCAAAAATTCTGAGAACAACCAACCACTGGAACCAAGGGGATCATGTTGCAATGTGCCAGTAAATATCTAATATGGTACTCCCAGATATCACAGACTTTTTATTGTCAGGGGCTCTTGCTGTAAAGACAGGAACATTAGGAATGTTCTTTGGGTGCTTTCTACTAACGAAACAAGCGGATCATATTTTCAGCAATCATTCCGCTTTTATGAGTGCTCTATCATTAAACCATTTCAGTCCAGCCACGGGATCCTGTTCCAGGCTGCAGTGTGCACTCATTATGAGGCTTTCTTTGAAAAACCTTTGTTAAAAAGGTAGAATGATCCTTGAGGGCCAAACAGAAGGTAAATGTCACCAAAGATGGCTAAGACACTAGCCAAAAAAAATGAGGCGAAACAGCAATGTGGTTAGCAGAAATTGGTTAAACTGCTAAATTCTTACGTTACCAATTAAGATGAGAAACCACTTTGCATTTTTCTAGATATAGACACTGTTGCAAAAGTGTAAATTCATATTTAGATATTTTCTATGTTTTTAAATAGTCTGGAATTAGGTTTGAAATCTTAAAGTGACGCCCGAGCACTTTTTAAGGACATTTGCTTCTATCCAATTATTTCCATGATAGATTGGATAATGTCTCTTAATTTGATCAAACATTTGGGGTATTCAATAAGCCATGGGGTTAAACACCAGAAATGTGCATGCTTCAATGGTAATTCTTGAGATTACATGATGATTGAGAGCTGAAATTTGGAGGACGCGGTATGACCTCATAGGCATTATTCTAATTTTAGCTCCAAATATGTTTGCATTGCCCATCTCTTCTAAGAAAGAAATTATCACACAGGACAGCAACAAAAAAAACCATGACTTTCCTATACACATGTGTGTAATCTAGAACATATTCGTATCCTTCCAAATGGACAACAGGGTATTGATGCATGTTTTCATAGGCATAAAGCCCTGTCTTGTGTAATGCTGTTGTTATGGATTGAAATGCACTGTGAACAGTGTTGTTGGCTTGTAAGTTAGTCCAATGTGGCACATGCAGATGTACCCACAACCGCACAACAATTTCTTAAATTAATAGGAAGCACACATAAGTGTGTTGAGGCATGCTTCTGTTTTCTGCCAACATGTGTGTTCTGTTTGCGGATTTCAAATATAAATTAAGCGGATGAGCAAGCACGTGCAGCCGAGCTTTTCAAAAACTTGAAAAGTTACATTCCCCTTTCTAAGTAGAATTTTGACATTAGATCACGCACACTGGAAGTGAAAGAGTCCAAAGCCATGTAGTCACGGGTCCAAGGCTAGGCTCTACCATGTGAAATGTACATGGTCCAACGGGAACGGCTGGCCTTCACATAAGGAAATTAAAACATTTCTATTTTTACTAAGAAAAATCACCAAGTAAGGCCTCCCCACCGGTAGGTCAACTTTCACTCCACCATGAGAGGTGGCGGAGAGAAGGCTAATGTCCGTGATATAATGCTTTTAAAGCAGGTTATAGTTAGGTAGTTATGGGTTGCCCTCTGACACTGGCATTATTGTTAACAAAACTGTGTGTGTGAAAACGGCAGCCCCGTCTAGTTTATGCAGCTGCTCCTATTTGTTGTACCATTCGTAATAAGGTACATGTGTTACAATCAAAGCCCTTCCCTCTAGAGAGAAAGCCTATACCAGCTGTATAACAGATAATAATTGAGGGCAATCAATAAGCATACGCATGTGTAACTCCTGAATATGGTGATTACCTATGTGGGTAATCACGGACACATTGTTACCACTGCCAACTCCAGTACAATTAACTTTCAACCACAATCCCCTGTGGATTTGAAACCTCTATCCCCTGTGACCTCCTTCCCAAGAAAGCTTAGCTAACTCAATGAACATTTCCTGTCCTTCTGAAAAGATGGGATTGGAACAACACTATCGTAACCCCATCTCAATAGAAAAACCTCCTAAGCGTCTTTTAAGCTCCCTGATGCTCTTAAAATAATAGAAAGGAACCTTAAAAGAGAAGGAGAAAGAAAATGTAAAGTACTAATCAAAGCAGAATGTTGCGTTGGATTGTGGTAAAAATAAATAAATGTAATGGCTGCAAATAAAATTAGACACATTCGAAGTTTACCATTGTCCACATGGTACACATTAGACCTCGGCAGTGAAAGGTCTGTTTTAAATTTGGCAAAACATACTTTTAGTGAGTTTCCCTTAAGGACTGAAAAAAACATTGCTCATAATTACAATATGGATGTCCACTTCTAAGGTCATATTTGAGTACATCTTAAACAAGAGACCCCCTATCTTTAAGATGTAGAAAACAATTGTGACCTCTGCAGGACTTTAGCTTTAATATGCATGATGGAGGACAATATCTCATGGGAAGAGGGCAGCCAAGCTGGAGAAGCTCACCAGAGATGTCCCTCCTAAATGCCTACCTATGTCAATGAGATGAAATGTTTCAGTTAATTCCAACCCACCTGCAAATGCTCAATTTAGTGACCCAACTTCTGAGTTGAGCAGCCTCTCTTGCTATACAGGTGCCTCACTAATGGTGTCCGGAGAGGGCTTTAAATGGCTACAGAATCTCTTTTGGGTTAAAATGCAACGCAGTCCCACTGATTCACCTCCTTGGTAGGCAATATTGCCCTGAAAAATTAGCTAGAAGTCGCCAAACTTGGGGTTCTTTGACGTAGAGGTGTGTTATGGCCATGTAGTGCGACAGAAGGTGTCTTTTTGAACAGCATTTACTGGGTATACACTGAATTATTGCTTTGTTTAATAAGCATCAACCTGGCAATACTGAGCCCCAGCCATGTTATCACAGGCCTCGGCGAAGACCTTTCTCTAAGGACAATGGATACAGTGTACAGTTCTGTACATTTCTGCATATCCAGAAGGACACGCAATAAACCACTCTGCACATGCCTACAAGCCGTGTCAAGAAATACATCTGTTCGACATGTGTGTTGAGCAGCTTCAGGGAAGGAATAAGAGATATAGCAGGACAATAGGATACAGACAATTCAATTGTGCTGTGGCACGTACTGACAATTTCTATACACCAGCAGGTTTTTTAGATCAATTTCGTGACCATTATACATGCCTGTGTACTCGCCGCTTAAATGTACAAAAACTGTAACCTTGTTATTTTCGCAATAAGCAGAACCAAACTGGTTTGGAGCATGTGTTTCCAGTTTAGGGTCAGTTATGGGGTGATGGGAATTGTAGTCCACAAAAAAACTAGAAAGTCACACACTTCTGGGAAGATTTTTTTCCTGTAACAACAAATCATTTCATCCAAACAGTGCCCTATTGTTGTGTCACATGACTGCATGCTAGAATTAATGATTCCCTGGGAAAATCTGAACAAGATGAAAATTTGATTATGGTTGGGCAGGCTTTGGTTGTCGAAAACCAAAACAGTGTTCTTAGGTTTATAAATGTTACAAAAGAGGTCCTGATAACTTGCTGTATCCAAGTCACTGTCATATGATTAATAAGTAATAATCAATAATAGCAAAAAGAAAATACCATTGAGGGACTGTTGAGAGACGTCAGATTAATTGCCATTACTGAAGCCTTCAAACTCACAGAGACCACCAGCAGAGTCTCTGGAGCTCTGTATTAGATTATAGCTGTGCTTAACGTCTGGCTTCTCAGTAAGGCTGTGATTTGTAATAAGAAGGCATTGCTGAGTCAAGAGAAAGTGAAATCAGAGCTAGTGGAAACAGACAAAAAAAAAAAAAAAGAAATTGTCAAGAAGCACATAACTTCATCTCTATTCATGTGGTTATCTGAGTACAACGCTCCGCAATAAAGAAGCCGAAACCAGATTCAACGACTATCATTGTGTAACCAAAAGAATGCCGTGTAGAGCCCCACACAGTCATCTCCTCACTGATGCATCGCTAAATCCAACGCTTGCTTTGGCTTCCCCGCTTCTCACCCTCGCATGAGCCCAAAGCACAGATGGAATTACAGCCTCTGGTTTTCTGGGCTTGTCTGTAGTACTGACTGCACAGAACGTTTAAAATTGGCAAAAAGAAAAAAAATAAGATACGCGTACGTCTGTCTCCTGTCTGTGCCGTTCCTTAACGCAGGTCGTGGAACAGTTTAGTAAGGCTTAGCCGGGCTCTGGAATTATTTTATAGAAGTCAAATTACATGGTACAATCTATATGCATGGAATAAAGTTTTACATTTTTAAATGTATCATTCCCTGATCCACTTCGATACATCACAATTTTGTTCAATTTACAATGTTTAAAGCCAATGAGGACCTTATATTAAAAAGAGTTTGTTTTATATACCGATTGCATACTTCTTTATCCAACGGATGTGGATGCAGGAAGATTAGTCGGTGGACACGCTAAAGAAAAAAACAAAAAACACGTAAAACCCCCTCCCCCACTTTAAACAGTGTTGTACGGGGCAACTGAGGTCTTGTGTGACCTTCACTCAGCTGTGACAATTGCTTCTGGTGCTACAATCAAACACGCGCTTTTGATTCATGCTGAAGGAACACGTATCATAGTAGAGTAATTATTTACTCGGCTCGTACCGTTTAATAGCGTTGTGCAAGTTAGCACCATGGACTTTGGTATATCATTCCCCACAAACTGCAGTAACATCATCAAGTGACACTTTATTTGTGTGTTTGTGAAATTGAGAAGGGAAAAGTTCAAGTTCATGTGTCTTCCTGGGTGACTGTGACAATGACTCCGTACGGCCTAATGTTGTTGAAGCGCTAAGTGTTAGTCTGGGTGGTATCATGTAAATACGTTTCCTTGGTATGTAGATTTTGTAGACTAAGCTAGGGCTATAATGCATTGATAGAACGTTGTCCCTACCACAACGTAAGAAAGAACAGGAATTTCACTTCCACGTACACTTCACTAATAACCGACACTACATGCCTAGAAGCTAGGCTTAACGTCTTGGTGCCAATGGAGGTATTGAGTGTAATGCATAATAGACCTAACATGTAAGGAGTAAACGCTTCTCTAAGGCTCACACATAGCCCTGACAGAATTCATGAACACCCCAAGTATTCTAGCAACACCCTGTTAATTAATACTTATGGCTATCCAAGTTAAGGACACACAACCTCAACTAGGAGGTTATCAGGAGAAAATGAAACAGTCTTTATGTACTACACTATACAGCGGCTATGAAAAAAAGAATCTAAATCTTCCATAACGTTCAATGCAATGAGACACCTAATCTACGTCGATGGAGACCTCTTGTATAACACACCCTAATTCCTTTTAGCTTGTAAGCTCTTTTGAGCAGGACCCTCTACATGTCACCTTGTTATGTTTTATTCTAATTGTGATGTCCTGTCCACCCTTTGTACAGCGCTGCAGAATCTGATGGCGCTACATAAAACATTAAATAACATCAGAGAAATGACCAGAACCCTTGGTGAGCTATGCTTCCTGCACCCCGTCTTTCCCACCTTTACTTGCCTACATAGAAAAAACTCATGGCTAAGTGACCCGGGCAACTACTAATTAACCTATATGGAGACCTACTTTTCCTAAGGCTAATACTCAAGACACAGCGCTAGCTATATAAATATACCATAAATGGCCGTGTATATAAATGCATTTAACAAATGGAAAAATGGCAGAATTTTGGAGGCAGCGCAAGTTTTTTTTACCACTGTGGTTTAACAAGGCTCTTACTTTTCTAAAATAGAACTGATTTGTTGCTCGTTCCCCCATGCACTGTGTAGTGATCATGGATTTATCATTAATCACCGAGAGAAATACTAATAGCTAATGCACTCTAATCCAGCAGATCTAGAGAACAGGGACATTAATGTAGGGCAGAAGATACACGAGTTGTAGTTCAGTACTGCTGCTCGATCCTGAACCACATAAAAGGGATCTTTGTTTCTCAGTGAATGACCTTGTTTGTACTGCAAGGGGAGCATTAAAAGGGAATGAACTATTCACCCACAGCTTTGCGGACTTATGGGTACACCTCAAACTAGTCCGTCGCTGCCCAGAGAGAGGACCTCTTCTTTTCCCATGCCATGTTTCATTACTTAATATACTGCCCATTTGGGATATGCCATTAGTGACATCTGACCACTTTACACATGGAATCCAGATTCACGTTGCTGAAAACTGCAAAATGAGAACACATTGATTTCAGCGTACCCATCTAATAGTGCATATCATCCGAATCTAGATTCCCTTTCACGCCACTTTTGGCTACAAAACCCACCACTAACATCTCCCTTAAGTCAGCATATTCGTAAAATACAATGTGTTCAATGTTTCTACAGTAATCACAGTCACTTGCCGAATGTTACGCAGCTCCCATGCATCTCAGCCCAGCTATAAAGCAAGTCCTTTTCTTTTAGGAGAGCTGGCTGAGTGTAATGGGAGCTGTACTGCTGGAGAGCTGCCTTCTGGCTAACACTGCTCGATGCAATGTTCTTAAATCGCCTCGCTGTCATGAATCTTCCAACTATAGGCAGAATTTTAATTAAGGGTTCATTTCAATTACCATATGGGAGGTTAGTTTTAAGCTATTTTTATTGATCTGAATCACTCACACTTCCATTAATATATGCATTGAAGGCTTGTTTTTTTTAAGCCGGGGCTTGAGTCAATGTGGGCAATTGGTTCCTATAAATTGATAAATCTGAATGTGCCAGAAAGCTGCATGGTTTTAGAAGCGAAAGACTGATTATAGGGTAATTCTAAGAGGAGTTTCATAAAATACCACGTGGTTCGTGGTGATGATACAGTAGGGTTGCGTCTCTCCAATGTTTTCTAAGCACCTTGTACAACAGGGTCTGGTGGACCCATGAAGGATACACCGAGCATAATCAAAAATAGTCACGGTGATATCCCTGGAATAAGCATTATCTGAAGCTTTTGGTGTTTGTTACTAGACTTCAATGACATCTCCTTACCGAAAATGTTCCTCACTTCGATTTTCTTGCACGGTTTACCATGTAGTGAGGTTTGCTGCACTTATTTTATCCTCGTATTCAACAAGGATTTACGAACGTGGCCACATATTGGTGAAGGACTATAAATACCCTTATGTATTCCGCACCTACAGGGAACTGCAATTTTAAACGGCCAGAACGCACGACAAGGTTCTACTTAATACCTGTAATCATTACATGGCTGATATTTTGACAACTTAATTCCTGCCTCAGCAAGCATGTGAAGGTCTCTAAATGCTGCTGTCCCTTATTACCTGATTTGAACAAATAGTCACCAGATGTGCTGGACTGCTCTATCTGCTAGTTCAATGTTGCTCGCCATTACTTGCGTTGTTGTTCTTTCTTACCCCTTTTTTCGTAATGCCTTGAAATCCAATTGACCGTTAAACTCTGCATCTCCCACCGCGTTCTCGATCTCAAATCTGCAACGTGAGGCTTTTTTTTTTTTTTACGCTGCCACATGTGTTATATTAAGTGCATGTTAGAAGGCCAAAAAGTAGATTAATTCTCAAATCTAATGATGTGTTTGTTAGCAGTAAGAAGTCATTTCAAATGTACCAAAAAAGGATTAATGCGGCATAACAAGTCTATTTAATCCCTAAAAGACCAGTGATCCTCATATTAATATAAGCAGCTTTTTCTCCCTATTTGGACTCTGTAAATAGAACAGAAAATGTTGTACGATATTCATAAATCGCTTAGCACAATATTTTGATTGGGCTACAAATACAGCACTTGAAGGAATGTAATAGCAGCCAAGTTAGACAGTCAGATTTTCAGCACGTATACAAATATTTAACACAAACATATGTGTACCATTTTATCATTATGCAAATGTTTTTTCAGATCTAGACTGCAGCATCCCAGCTTATATTTTATTTTGGAAGGTAGAATATCCCGTTCAGGCCTGTTAAACAATTACATTATATATATTATATATATATATATATATATATATAATATAATTATATATATATATATATATATTATTATTATATATATATATATTTATATCTCTATAATATATATATATATATTGTGTCAATAGGGAAGAAAAAACAAAAACAAGGAAACTTTGCCATCTAAATATTCCAGAATAAAAATTTAAAAAAGACACGTGAAAAAAATAAATACATTTAGAGCCCAAACAAGAAGGAAATGTCTAACAGAATACTGAAAGGTAAATAACATTTTAATTTCTAGTTGTGCGTGTCCTTTTTATACCCGATCAGGTTAATACTTGGCAACAGAATATTAAAAAAAAAAGTATATTGCATCTTATAGTGTTTAAATCCTGCCTGTTTTTCGATCCCCGTTTATTTATTTGTTCTTCTAAAGATTCCATCTCAGTTGTTACTATCGCAAGATGTTTTATCATCATTATCATGAGTTGTGGGTTAATCAGTTAGAGGCAATTTGCCCCCGTTTAACCCTACAAAACACTAAGCTTTGCTGAGTAGGAGAGATTTATGGCCGGGTCAAGAAAAAAAAAACACACACAAAAAAAAGGCAGGGAGCCAGAGAGGTGAAATGAAGTCTCCTCCTAAAAAGCTGGAAATCCTCTTGACACCTCTTGTGCCAATTTGTCCCTATTACTGTCAGCAAACAAAAGTAACAAGTAGAGCCAGACCACATCAAACAGAAGACGGAGCCCCTCCCGAGGGATTGCTTGAGAGCCACTGGCGTGTAAAGCCACGGCTGAGGCCTACTTGTCAGCTGTAACCACAAAAGATTCAGAGGCAAAACAGTGACACCAGCAAACAAAGGCAGAGTTCAAATGGCTGCCAGGCGTCCTCTGACCCAGACATATCTGGAGGTCAAGAGATTCAGGTAGCGCACTTGGCCTTGGCCGCTCCGTCGCTGCCCTCGTAAATGAATTGTTTTAACAAATCAGCTCTGGTCAATTAAACCTAACAACAAGACTTGCATCACTCGGCGGGGGGTTCCTGACATTAAGACCAGAAGAAAAAAAAAAAAGCCCGACCTCATAAAACAAGTTGATTTTTTTTTTTGTTTTGTTCTTTTTTGTTTTGTTTTGTTAACATGGCATAGCAAATTTACAGTAATTCTTCCAGAAACGACAGAGATGTCAAAATAATAAAAACACCATGTTGTCTTCAGCTCTTAACATTTCCTTTGTTTTTCTGTTTTCTTTTTCGCTCCTTTTTTTTTTGTTTTTGGAATCCTTTTAAAGCTGACTGGAAGATTCCTAAAAACAACAGCCGATTGAAAAATTGCTGCTGGAAACAATTAATTTGGGTGTTTGTAAGGCTAGACCACAAACCAAAGTTGAAAATGAAATCCGAATTTCAATGGGCAGGGCTGTTTATTCTGGAGCCCTCTTTAAGTGACTGCTCAATTAATGCCAAACAAAAAAAAAAAGAAGTTTAACCCTTGTAGGGATCCAGGATACCTTCCCAAGAAGGCACTGCTCATAGGCTAACAATCTAGAGGGTTTCTGCCTTTCCAT
Source organism: Spea multiplicata (assembly GCA_009364415.1). Taxonomy (NCBI): domain Eukaryota; kingdom Metazoa; phylum Chordata; class Amphibia; order Anura; family Pelobatidae; genus Spea; species Spea multiplicata. Next base: position 69,227 of record VKOC01001694.1, read on the forward strand.
GTCGTTTCAGAAAGTTTTCTCATCCATTTACCGGGGCATTTCTGAGTTGTGCTAAATTACCCTTAGAAAATGCAAATCATTTGCCAGAATGGATAAAAAAAAGACGGACTTCTCTTTTCCTAAAACCTTTTTAACAATAAAGGACAATTTTGTAAATTGAACTTGCACCTTCAATTTGCATGCAATGTGATACAATCTAATTTACTGCGACTCACCACAAAGTATATTATATATTATAATATTAATAACTGACTTTTTTTTTACCCAAAGCTTTGCGTCTTATATTTCTAACATGCCATGGAAATGAATGCTTCTGTGCTGAAACATATATCCCAAACTATTTGGGTTCCTGGCTCAGTGAATTCAAATAAATTGAATTTGATATAACGGAGGGGTCAAGCAGCTGAATGTTTAGTTATAGGAGGTGGTTACCCTCAGAGGCACGTATGGCTGGAAATTATTAAATGACTTGGGAAGAAGTCAGAGGTAATTTCAGAGGTAGTCATTCAAACCAACATGCCAAATATGTTTTCCTTTTTATATAACTTCCACGTCATGTATCCTTAAGTGTATGTCAACCAGGAAAGCATGTTAAAATCTATATGACGCATCAATTTTATAATACTGACTAGAATCGTTTTTTTTCCAGAATTGACAATTCTTAGCCTCTAGAGCCCCGTAAGGAAAGGAAAACCCTAGCTTAAAATACAGGTTATTGTAAAACACCTTCTAACGTTAACAAAAATTTTATCCCTGGACTTTGAAATCGTCATATGCTGTTTTTGGGATGAGGAACATAATTTTCTGTTGCACGCTTCAGTTCCCGTTGAGTCTTACAATGGGCTCCAGCTTACAAAGGGCTTAGTGGTGTTGAGGTCGCGGTATATGCTCCCTTAACCAGCCAGCTTTAAAGCAGCATGTCCGATTAGAAACCGCTGTCTTCGGCCTTTTTAGACTTTACTATTAATACTATTAATATATAATTATAATATATAATATTTATTTATAATATGAGTTGAGGCAGCGCTGCACTGTGGGATGTGCAATGGAACCGTACGCATTTCCATGGAAAAGTTTGCATATTTCTTTTCCTGCAAACGCGAGAATCTCTTTTTAAATAATAAATGATAACGCCGTGGCTTCAGACATCTGCGCCGCAGGTGTTCATAGCATGTTGTGAAAATCCTACACAGAAAACCGAAACGCATACATTTAGCATAACGACTTTATCAATGATATTTCTCACGTGTTTAAACTTATCCCATAGCTAATGGTTCGTTCCCCACCAAAAAGTTTAAGGCAAGCTATGAACGGTATAAGGCCCATCGGCAACTTTCAGCTCAAAACATGTCACCGTTTACAAACCCGCAGTCTCTGCACTTCTGTAGCTGGTGGACAATGTCGCTGCTGTCTAGAATCACAAGGAATTAACCTCAACAAAGGAAGCAGAAGCACGAGGTCCAAGGGCTCAAGCTGTCCCCTTCTGATCCTTATGTTCACCACTTATTGGAAAGTTATAGACTTTTATTTATTTGTGTCTCTCATGCCTTCCATAACAAGTCATATTCAGGTTTGCTACAAAAGCAGCATTAAGACAGTGAACAGAAAGACTCCGTGAATACAGCAACTGGGACCATACTACATTGAGAAGTGGTAAACCTTAAAAATTTAGGACATTTGTGTCTTCTTTTCACTATCGTTATGGAACGTTTCACCGGTACACCAATAAGTCACCTAGTTTGTCAATTCTTCTCATACCCCTTGAATATATGTGTTGTATGGGGCTATATAAATAAAACATAATAATAATAAATAATGAAATGTACTTCTTTTTTATAAAAGCAAGATGTTTCAGATTTTGTGTACACCAAGCTCTCGGATGTAGTTTAGAAGGACCAGATCTCATGCGTAGTACACACATTTTAAAAAGTTAAAAAAAGACCATTAAAAATAGAAAAAGAACACCACATATTCCTGTTTTCAAACTTTATCACTCATCGAGCTATGCATTTCTTACGAGAACCAGACTGGCAGAATGTTGTATCGTACTCTACATATAAGTATGCCATAAGCTATCGAAGGTGAATAGAATGTTTAATTTTATTTTTCCCAGACTAACAATGACAAATATACCGGCTATAATCCTTCAATACATAACATTGTCATATTTCAAAGTAGAATGCAGAAAAAAATCCAGATCAACATATAAAAATGTTTCTCAACAAGAAAATTTAATTAAATGGCAATTTGGGCTAGTAGGTGGGGCGGCAAATTATAGAATGAATGGAATAAACTAGGATAATTAAAGAAGCTGCTTAGCGATCCATCCATGACCTTCTGGCAATTTGAGCCTTCCAACCCATTAGTAGACAGAGGGTTAACTATACTATGTGAAAACACTCATCACACACCATTCATGGTTGACAATAAAGGTTTGATGGAATTAAACCTTCAGACTTGCTCCATGTAGGGTGAGAATTCTAGCTTCTGCTAGACAGCAGAACGTGAGTGTAAGAATCTGTATTTGTTGCTGTTTTCCAGACTGGCTTTTCATTTTTCTATTCCCTAGTAGGATGTGGTGCCAGGCTACCCCCAATGACAGCTGGGCCCCTTGTGTCTCACAGTTGCCACTCAGTCTGCCACATGGCCCAGGGAGCAATGGGACTGTTAAAACGAGGCCTCTCGACTCTCTAGAATAAAAGAGAGGAAAAAAAAAATCCTACGCAATCTAAGAGTTTACCTTCCAGCCGGTGCCAGATTTTTAGCATTTTAGAGCAGGTTTTCAGCTAGTACCACTGGTTTAATGACCTGGAGCTAATAGGTATTTCTTTTGATGTAATTGCTTGTGTCTTCTCCAACAAATTCAACGTCAACGTATTTTTTTTTTTGCTAAACATTTTAAGGCTACCACTTATATTTTGCATGGATGTATTCGTTGGCACCTATCGCTATTCTTTAAATGATTACCCATTCAGGTAAAATTCCCTCAAGCATAAATCTTCCCTTTCGGAAGGCGTTATGCTGCTTCACGGCTGGTGTCCCCGTCTGTCCCTTCTGACAAATCCTTCCTGAGAGCTGAGATACTCACCTACCGTCACCATCTGCATCCTAACAGATAATGTTACCTCCTGTCTCAACACGCTGCAAAACACACACAAGGCAGAGCTGCGCTGCAATGAAATATCCAAATCCAGCTAATCCACTTAGCTTTCACTAGACGAATACCTGGCGGCTCGCATCCCCGCTTATTTTACTCTTCCTGAATATTCCATATTTCCCCCTGCTTTTTTTTGAACAATATTCACAAACATTCGTTTATGTAACATCTGTCAAAGGCTGTCGAAGCATCTACAAGGAAATACCGATAAAAGTGCAGAAAAATGCAAACCAACCACATCATTCCAGTTTCTCACATTGCACAAGTAAGCGGTATGTGTAAGTATTGCTAACATAAGCCTACCTCGCTGTCCTTCAACACTGAGGTCATCAGATGGCTGTGCTAGTGATTACTTTTCTATGAGCTATCTATGTTCTAGTTATTGAGGTAAACCCATAACGTAACCTGCTTAGTCTGAAATTGGGTCTTCAAGCATCTAGAGGTCTACAAGAGCGAACATCACCAAGACTGTAAGGACTTCCGTTCCTAATGTATTCATGCCCATTGTACCGCGATTAGTAGCAGACTACTGTACTTATCATACGAATGCACTTATAGTAAAGTAAAACATTTAATAAAAACATACATACATGTAAGTGCATATGGCCAGCAGGTACATAGCTGGAGTGACCTCACTTCAATATGGTAGAGAATATGACCTCGTTTGTGGGCCTCCTATAATTAACCTGCGCAACATCTAGTGAGAATGTACAGAAAGAGCTACTAGGAACTCCAACTGGCTCACAGGAATTATTAAAGCCCAAACGCAAACTAAATTCACTGATGGAGCGTCTGGGCTCCCAGTTTTGGCTATTACTCCCACTCTTCTGTTTACTGTCCTCGAACCCCCTCCAGACATTAAAAGCTGCATGGTTTGTCATGTCTTTGCAGTACCATGGTTACATTTTTACAGTCACTCTGAAGACCAAATCACTGTGAAATCAGCTGCAAAAGTGGTCCTGCAATTTCTCAAAGAAGGAGAAAGTTGCAATATTTCCCACAGAAAATCAAAAGGTGGAAAACATTTATGTTTTTTTATTCTATATGTATATATTTTTGTTTTAGGTTTTAATACAAAAAGCACATCACATTTCTGCTTGTTTTTATTAATCAATAAACAGAGTTGGTTAATCATGGACATGTAATCTTTCAAAAGTTTTAGAATTAAATATATGCTTTTGAACCATAAATAAATTCACAGCAGGCGATATCTGTAACCTGTTTTCTAAGAGTACCTTCCAAGCCATACAGGATGATAAACCTCCCAAAACTTTTTCTGCATGTGCTACTGTCATTTCATAACGATAGAACACCTCGCCGAAAAAGCAAGATTTTTTTCTGCGTCCAGAATTTTGTATTTTAATATTATTATTTTTTATTATTATTATTAATATTACTATTATTTTATGGTGGAGCAGCTATACAAAAGATGTAAAATATTTTTCCTAACATGCTAAATATCCCGTATATAAATTTACAGATATAAATATACACAGGCAAAAATAAAAGGAAGAGGAAGGCAGACAAAGAGGAATTCATAACTATAGCTCCCCTGAAACAAGCAAGCTTTCGTTCAGTGATTGTCAAAAACTTTACAATTTGCCCACTGCAATGCGGATGCCAACCAACGAATCAAAGGCATTCAGATTCAAGACAAAGAGGAGCTGATGCCAACCTCGGTGCCACTGGCAACCATTATTGGCATCATGCAGATTCTCTGCCTTTTTTTTCTGTGCTCTTGGCACTTGACAAACAAAATGGCGGATCATGTAGGAACGGCCCAGAGAAGAAGGAGGAGGGGGGGTTGGGGCTGCTGCAGGTCCAGATTTCCCACAAAATGTACACAGATATGTATGTTTTCTCAGATGATGGAAAAATGAACAGGACATTTATACTACCCATAGCTTGCCAATTGTTTTTTTTTAAAAAAAAAAACATAAAGTGCATACCTAAAACAATTACATTTTAGGAATATGTAGAATATTTGTATTTATTTTTTTTAACTTAAGAGAGCTAATAAAATGTTTTGTTTTGGGTCAAAGTTAAATCTCTTTTGCTAATGCATCCAGCCACGAAACAAATGTTTGGTTAACCTCTTCAGTGCCGGAAGGCATTGCACGAAATGCACGTGTATTTGTTAAATACTGAGTTGCCCAGGAAAAGCAGAAAAAAAAATGGAAACCACTGAATCCGGATTCGAAAAATTTCTATATAACGGGATATAGAAGTCCACGGACAGTTAAGAAAAAAAAGTGCAGATTATTGACTTTGCTATTTCTGGAAATTGTCAATATATTGAGGCATTGCTCAACACTGCAATGCGGATGCCAACCAACGAATCACGGGCCTTCTGAGCAAAACAAAGAGGGGATCATGCCAATCTAGTGCCACTGCCAACCAACACTGGCAGTCATGCAAGCCTTCCCTTTCTTTCCCCCCACCGTACGCGAGCAGAAGAAATATACCTATAAACAATTCATGTTTTTAACCTTTCCAATATGGATATATTTATGACGCTCATTTATTTGATCTTTTTTACACAATTTAATGCAACGTGTAAGGATTTAGCAATTTTAGCAATTACAAAAAATGTCATTCCAACCGCTTAATCTCTTACTTTAGAATATATTTATATATATACTATATATATATATATATATATATATATATATATATATATATATATAGCTAAACATAAGGGCCACAATAGCCTATCCCACTTCATGTAATTAGCCTTCTCCAATACCTTTGCTAGGTATTATGTAGGTTAACATAAAGGATGTATTATTCTAAATGCAACCTCAAATGTCTCCTATGGATTCCATTTTGGGTTTCATTTTGTCTGTCATATAACATGAATATCAGTTGTTGCTGTGGCTTTATACCACAAGCCGTATGATTTCCCACAGCATGGTTAGCTATATTACACTTAACTCTGTACCATCTTGCTTCATCAAAGCCTATGTATTGCCGAACAGTCAGAGCAGAAAAAATAGCCCCTATCCTGCCCCTACACCACCACAAAAAACTGCTTAGTAAAGCAAAGTTCAAGTAGGTGGCGGGTCAAGGCGTTATACGTTTAACTCTTTCCGCTCCCAACAGTGAGACACACGTACCCCTTCCGGCCATTAGATGGTTAAAGCTAGGTTTGTGGGTCTTCGGATATGTGAGATATGGGGCAGGAAAGAAGGGAAACTTGGTAAGGCATGATTATGGAGGACAGAAGGGAAACTTGGTAAGGCATGATTATGGGGGAGGCCGACCTCCATCCACTTACCAGTGACACACGCAAGCTACGCTGAGTGAAATGACTCCGTATACATTACTCCACATCTACTCCAATTACAGATAGTGATGGTAACACACCTCATTTCCATATGTAACTAGAGGGGTGGTTAATATCATTACTATTATTATTACTATCATTATCTGTTATTTATACACAATTTACGCAGCCCTTCTTACACTGCATACGTCCAAGGGGTATGATACACTAGGTATCCGGCTCACAAGCTTACCTATATAAATGAGGTGGGCTCAGGGAAATTAGTTTAAATTGCTCATTGTGAATTTCTGCTACCGAGATAAATGGCTCCCACTGGTGACTTTAGACAATACATAGAAAATTTCAAACAGCTTTTAGATAGGGCTGCCGTTTAAAGAATGTTTTCTGCGACTACCAGGGTGTGTCTGTCTGAGCCGTCGGTATCTACGCTTTGCACGTGTGGGACTTGCACTTATGTTCAAGATGTGATTTTCTATAACCTATAGAGCAAATCATACTTAAAACGCAACTGAGTAAGCTGGAACGAATAAAGCCCACCATCCCTTCTGATTCTGATGGCTTCATTGTGTCTTTTTCTGTATACAGTAAGGATGTACTTCAGAATCTGGTGGCGCTATAAAAATAACATACAAAAAATAATAATAGTACTAGTGATAGGAGTTGTAGTTCTTTCATAGCATGGATTTGTGCCCACTCCTAGTCTAGACTGCACCTTTTTTTAAGGAAAGTAGAATTTCTGAATGCATTCTTTTAAGATATCATATTTACCCATTGTTCCAGAGATCTAAAGCGCCGCTAGGGTCATAGAACGCAAGAATATTCATTCTAAGCCGCAACAACGTTAAATCGTCTGGCTCTTTCCATACCCTTGTATATAATACGTGAATATATCTATATATATATATATATATATATATATATATACATATATATATATATATATATATATATATATATTATATATACATACACATTTGATGTTCAAACTGTCTTGCAGGCAACGGGTTAAAACTGGTTTGTGAACCGCCTAGGTTATTTCAGGTTCTTTGACATCACCATTTTGTGCTCCTATTACAAGAAACAAAACCTACGCACCGGGACTTCGCCTTCAGAAAGTTTACCCTGTACTGCCATAATTATTCAGCAGAATCGGAATGGCCCAATTCAGTGGAAATGCAAACCACGTCAATGTTCCTGGAGCTGTCATAAATCATTTAGTACCAGTCTATGTAGGCGAAGCACTATTTACAAAATTCCCAAACACTTTATCACAACACTGCTCTTAACTACCTGCCTAGGTGTGAATCGCCTGCTGCTGTAGGTTAGAGGGTTTTTTTTAGGGTTCTACATTCCAAGGACCTGGAATTTTATCAATATCTCACAAGACGACAATACAATAAGAATTTCCTGTGGTGCAAAAAAAAGCCACCGCCGAGAAGAGACAATGGGACAATGACGCCACGAAACTGAACATTAACAGCCAATTATGTCCTCTTTTCGTGGAAGTAGTTGGAGGTAGAGCTATAAATGGACTTGTTCCCATTTACTATTCATGTTTTCGCTTTTCCTCCGGCTGATGAAATCTGTAACCGAGTGCACTTCATAAATGTCAACAAAATGAACATGATACCCGGTAGCATTCCTGTCTCATTATTAACAAACCCAGAGACCTGATTTCATTCATTCGCACAGTGAACGTAACCACATAAAAAAAGAAAAACACGTTTTACTAAAGGCAGAAATAAGCCTGTTATACGTTAAAGAGAATTTCTTTCATTGAGAGAATGTTATCTGTCTTTGTGCGTTAATTTGATTGTAACTTTATGAAGTTGCTATCATCAAACGGTTCTGGTGTAGTATATAGAAAGCTGTCTCTCTAGCTGGATTGGAGCTCTCCTCCAGTTTATCGCCCCTTTGTGTATCTCATTTTAAAGGTTCAATAAGAAAACATTACATCTGGTAATTGAGAGTTCATTTTCTCAATGAACGGCGAATAAAAAAGTATAACAAAATGTTTATAGAAGAACCCTAAAAATCTCATCAGCAAGCGTTAACAGTATGTGTAAGGACATTTATAATACATGACCTTACTTGAATATGTGACAAGTTTGCAGTTTAACTCATTCACTAATGGAAATGGCTGTGTACAGAATGAAATGGAAAGTGATCTTTCCTGAACACATGTTTACTGTTACAGAACAGAAATAGATCTGAACCGTGACAAAAATGGTATACATTGACCTATACACAGAATTGGACCAGGATATGAAACAATAATTGAATGACATTGTCTAAGGTTTGGGGTACATATGATGAGCAGACTATTCAGAGGGGTACTATATGTATTGTCCTCCTAACTTATCATGATACATGCCATTTATTTATCTATACATTAATATATGTTGTTTAGGAAAGCTGTGTTATTCCAGCGGTGTGAATACTGAAAAATCAAGTCATAAACTATATATTTCTTTATCTTATTTGAAAGTACAGAATAATGTCTATGGTTCCTGGATATTTGCACATAACGTAGATTTCAGTATGGGACACTTAGACCTTACCTTGGTCCTGTACGTAGTACGCCAAGAATAAATCAAGTTCCTTGACTGATACGGTTATATGATGTGGCTGGACGCAAAGTGCTGGGTTGGTGCAGTGTGGCGATTTGACGAGCCGTTCCCCGTCTGTACTTTCCAGGGGAATGCCTTTGAAGAGGATGACCATGACTAGATCCAGACGCCAGACCTTGTCGGCCTGCCGCAGGCAGTCAATCCTCCTGATTTTGCCCTTCTGGTCGGGGTTGGACAGCACACAGCAAGGGTGCTTCTTCCCCGTCACAGTGAGCACAAAATCCTCCCGGTACTCCTGACGGATATCTTTGCGTAGCTTGGCCAGGAGCCTGGACGCCCATTTCTGTTTGATTTCTGGCTTCTCGCTTAAAAGCTCATCCTTGACTGCCCTCTCCTCATCCTTGGACATCCGCTTCTCGTGTTTTTTGAAGTATTTGCGCTTACGAGCTTGCAGATTGAACCAAGTGTAGGCAATTGCACGGACATGTGGAAGAAGTGCCTCGATGAATGGATGGAACTCATCCTGAGGAAAGAGGGGAGAAACACAGATTAAACATTGCATAGAATAATGGTACTCCAATATATTCCACCAACGTTGCGCCTAACGAGGGTATGAAAATGAGCCCAAATACAAATATAAAACACATTAATGTGATCGAATTGTATCTGTTTCAAATGATACAGCGTCGACAATGTTTATACTATATGTTGTTTGTAGAAACAGTTGTTATTGTATGCATGAGTATATATATATATATATATACATGCACAGATGCTATTGGAAAATATATTTATCATCTGCAATGAGAACAGAAAGTCTTCCTCTAAAATGAATATATGAAAGCTTTTACTTGGTATGCCAATACAAATGCCATGCAGGACGAATGCATTTCAAAGCAGCGCGCAGCAGTACATTCAATCTATAATGTCTCCATTCTAGCCTGATCATCCAGATGACACCGAGCAGTACCATTTTTGGATGTCACTGGCCCTTTTTTTTCTTCTATTGAGAATGTTACACAGTTAAAAAAAAAAAAGAGACAGAGAGAGACAGGGAGAGAGTGAAAGGAAACCCAATCGGAGAGATGTTGAGTATTCAGCTGTGGGCGCCACAGATTATTTCTCCTCTTGGTGGCACGGGGGGAAAAAAACGCAGCTACAAGCTGAGTGCAGTACCGCTCTATTCCCGCTTTCAGAGCATGCTCTTAGCAAGAGCTGCTGCTGCTAGACAGAGCATGCGCCAATAAATTCTGACCATTATCTTATCAGGGTGACCAGTGGCATAGCTGGAGAAATGGGTGCAAGCGAGGCTTCTCTGATCTAACCAAGAACAACCAAGAATGTATGTCACTTCTTAAACACAGGATCATAAGAATTAGCGTCCTTCATTGACTCTAGCTACAGTCCCATGACAAGCCGCTAGATGTTTACCACAAGTACAGCTACTTAGATGGAATCGTAGATTTCTGAGGAGGACCTACAAAGGCAATGAAGGTATAGAAGCCCCAAATATGACCGTAAACAATGGGGATCTCTGTTACAAGGAGTACCCAGACTAATTGGTAAGATAATATCACCCCTCTCCCTCCTAAGGGACAGAATTATAGTGACGGGCTCCACTGAAACACCAGCACTTCTAGCGAGCAGGGAATACAATTACTAATATCATTTGATTTGGAAGTGGAACACAGTGCTTTCCATTATAAACACTGTAACAACCGAAAAGGTGAGAGTCAGGGGTGAAGGGGGTGTTGGGGGAAGTCTCCCATTATACATGCTTTTGGGACACGTCTATGGCATTAGAACTCATCACTTCTTCAATGTCCCCATTTCATGTGCAGTGCTTGATAAGTTTTATTAGGCCTGCACAGAAAACCTGTTATGTGTAATTGAAGGTTTTATGGGGTTCTTACGTTGATTTAATGTGCACAGGCATGGAAAAGAAAATATCTACAAGACCATGATTGTGAATCATGTTAACCTTTTCAAGGGTGAAGAACCCTTCCAAAGTGCTACGTCTGGGCCTTGTCTAGTTGTTTGGAGTTGGCGCTTGCTGAAGGAGATGCAGTTATTTAAAACGGCCCCCTGGTACACACACTTTCTACACCACAACTGTGTTGTGTGCGCCATTGGATTTGTGTCCCCCTTCCTTCCTTAAAAAACAGTGCTTGGGCATACAGCTGGCATGCGTGGCAACCCTGCATGCTGGGACATTATCTCTGCACACTGGTCAAATAAGATTTTGGGCAGAGCCCACATGATCCCGGGTGATCATGTTGCCGCTTTAGCAGTCAACAAAAGTCTCTTCCATGTTCCGGTGCATCCTGTGGGAAAAGTGGAAGTCATATCACCCTACCACACTGCATTTAGCATTTTATGCCATGTTTAATTATACTTTGTATTCAGAAGAAGATATACAACAACGATCTAGATGGCAGAAGAAGTGCCCTAATAAAGTACTATTTACATATTAAGATAAAAAAAAAACTGCTGAATACAATCCAATAATGCAATATGCCAAAGCACCAATAAAACTAATTCACAAATAATAGTAATAATAATAATGGTTTGCAATTCTTATGTCTCTCCTGGTGATGTTTTTCTTTATGATTATATTTTTTTTTCATTATTTCAAAATAAATTAAATAAATTTAAAAAAAATTATGAAAAATCAGTACTCCATAAATAGATATCGATTTAATTTATTTACAATCCCCCACACATTACCATAACCTAAGACCAACTTTAGGAATGCACATGCAACGCAACTTTTTTTTTTTTCTAGTTTTTTCTCATTAAAAAACTTTTGAATTTGGTTATGCAATAATATCAGTAGCGACAGCCTCTTACTGCATCATACTTTAATTCTGGAAAGCTGAACCAATACATTTTAGCCCGGGTTTTAAACTGCATGCTGCACATATAATCTGTAGCTCTGAACAGATTTATAGCCGACGACGGACAAGTGCTGCGATTGTTCCTTTTATCTTCCAAAGGATAAGCCATAATTAAATGCATGCAGTTTCCACACATCGCTGCGGTAAGCAATGTGAATAAACCTGGAAACTTATTGCTGAGCGATTTCTCACTAAATAGAAACGAAACTAGAATGTAAACATTTTTAACATTTATTTTTTTTTTAAACAATCTTAAAGTGAAGAATATTCTTCAGCGGGGAAGTCGAGTAGTTTAAACAGTTTACAGGTGGGATCTCTGCAACCCCGTTACTGTATTTTATTCCATACCAGACCGTGCAAGGAGTTAAACCACAATCTGTTCTTTGTGTGGGAAGGCAGCAGTTTTCAGAACAACCCGCAGTCCATGATAAGACTGCCCTATCTGGTATGGGGCAAATCTGCCTCCAGTCCCTTAACTCAAATACTTGCACATGGAGTACAATGGAAAACAGATTAGTACCAGTATAAGATATAAGAACAGATTCATATTGTTTAAATACATCTATGTTTTAAAAGGCAGTTAACAAATTGTTTTAGTAAAAAAAATCCTATTTTTGATAATATGATTTTGGTTAAAAAAAAAATTATATAAATAGGGTCGGACTTATGGGAACAATTACAATGTAGCTACCTATTGGTATTAGAATGTATTTACAGATAGCTCCACGGACAAATTAGGTGACGTTTTAAAAGATTCGGGAAACTCTTACGGTTCACAAATATTAATGAAAGCCTCGATTAGATTCTGCACACATGGAAAAAAAAACTACTAAAAAAAGGAAATTTCTTCTGTTCCAAAAAAAAATTGAGAAAACAAATTACAGGTGACGATTACGCAAAAAGACTTTGGCTTAACGTGTATTAATTAAGTGTATTTGTTATGTATTTAAGAAAGGGTGTGTGGTTTGTTATTTTAAATAATATGCATACTTTGGTGCGAGTATGAAGTAATGGCCTGCAATGTTTTACCTGTAACTGCACTTATGCACCTTTACTGTAATGGGAAAATATGAATACATGTTAGCAGCTACTTTAATTATATATATATATATTATTATATATATATATATATATATACACACACACACATATATGTATATGTATATATATAAAGTGTTAGGGTACTTTAAAGCGCTGCGTAAAGTCATTTTTCTACTTTTCGCTAAAATCACTACACTGTTCATCATTAGAAGAGTCTTTCCGCATCTGGATCCCTTTCAAATTTAAACAGTGCCTGCCAAAAAAATGAGCCTCATTAAAGTTATCTTAAAATGGAAAACTGAAATCAAACTTTATACATCCTCTTGCAAAATGTGCAAAAAAAAAAAAAAGTGCATGGGTGTGATTCTTATTCCTAAATTGCCTCAGCAACAGTAGAAATATTTCATTTCTGGCGGGAAAACCACGAAAATGTATTATAAGCGTTGTTGGCAATTAACTTTTTAAAAACATATATTAAAAAATATATATATACAGGCAAACTCATGCTGCTTAAAAAACTAATATTTATCATTTTTAAAATTTTGCATTTAGATTTGATTTTTTTATGACATTCATTTGGCGTAATACTCAACATTGACGCAGCCGTGCAAGAATTATTATTATATAAGTGTTTATAACGCCTATCATAAGCCATTTTATCTTGGTATTTAATCGTGTATTTTAGAATTGTGTACTCAATTTTAAAGAAACCAAAACAGTAAATATGTGTATTAATAACAATGAATGTATACTAGTCATTTGTCGCCAATATATAAAACGAAAGGAAACATGTGATAACGGGGAAAAGAATCTTTATTGCATTCCTTACGTAATAAAATATATTTTTTTTTTTAGGCTAAAAAAATATTTTCATAAAGCCTGTCATTTTTCATAAAGTGATGTGTTGATGTCCAAATACGCCTTTTCACGGCATCTAAACAATTAGAGCGACCTGCTTCAAAATGGCTGAGCTGTTTATAGTTTCAGGGTGCCACATAAACACTTCTAGACCAGGTTAGCTGTCACAAAGCCCATATCCTGTACTGCTGGCCATATTTGTACAGCGCTGCGGAATATGAGTGCGCTATATAAATCAATAAATAATACTAATACTAAAACCACACACACTAATGAATGACACAATGGCTATATTCAAAGCATTTCGTAGTGTCTGGAGGCTGATAAACACATTGTATTGTGTCCTTAAAGGAATTACGTACAATTAATTAAAATATATCAGTATATATATATATATATATACACACACACAAACTTAACTACTAGATTATATATAAGCATGTTTAGCAACATAATATTGTTACATTTAGATTATTTCAATGTGTACTTGAATATGATTTATATATATATATATATATATATATATATATATATATATATATATATAGACTGAAAGCGGACTTAAACCCATTTTAACTAAAATCATTTAATTTGTTTTTACAAATAAACTATGGGTACATGTTTAATGTATTTATTTACATTTATTCTATAGATATAATTGGGTTTTTTCCCCTAACTGAAAAAAAAGAATACTGTGTACATTTCGTAAAATTTCTAATTTTACGGGGGGGGGGGGGACATGACATCATATGCAGGTTAAAATACTGTAAAGAAAACCAGTACCCTAAAGTCACTCTGGTTAAAAGGCATTGAAGTTGCTCAAACTCACATGCCAAACAAAATAGAAACAGTAAAAAAAAAAAAGTGTCAGCCAAAAAAAACTACAGGACTGCATCCAATCACAGAATAAGTCTTATCATTGTTTTCATCTTCATTCACAATTTTGGGAATGCCTTGGTGTTTTTTGGTGGGTTTTTTTTGTTTGTTTGTTTGTTTTTGTTTTTTCAAGCGCAATGTTTCCTAATTCTAAAAAAATATTTTAAATGTTAATTATTTGCACATTTTTGCTACTGGTCCAACTCCTACCAATATTACAAATGAGTGAAAATGAATATTTCCTGCAGTTTAGGTATTTTGCCCGATGTCAAAAGCTACCCTTGGCTTGTCCCAAAAATCTCCCCTTCCTGAACACGATGAGCCTTTTGTCATACTTATTCTTTTTTAACTGGTGATAATGGTACTTAGATCCCCTGCAGGTACCATGAAGAAAAAAAAAAGACATCTATTAGGTTAACTCTTTAATCTACAAAAAAGTAAGAGCCACGATAAGCTCATATGAGCATGAAGCTTTACTAAAAATATCAAAATATCTAAAACTATTACCAAAAAAAATGATATATTACAAATGTCTTCAAAAATTGCATCGCTATTGTCCTAAATGTTAATTAAACGCATATAAAATTACTTAGAGGCTGTTTCAAAAATGACCAGCAAAGTAATAGTATTAAATGACTGTATGGGAACATTATACCATATACATCGTACTAAATCAAATATTTTCAAACGTCGGAAAATAATAAGGAACAAGCAACCATTTTTTAAAGAATCCCAGCGATGCGAAAATTAAAAGGATCTGTTAGCCAATTCCGGAAAAGAAAGAATCGGCGCAGTACCCAAATTTTTATAGATTCGAATTATTGTTGGGAAATTTGCTTGGTGGTCTGATTCTATTTTTTTTTTTTTTTTTTTTTTTAAAAAGAAATGTATAGATATAATCTCTTGCCGGTTTTAAAACAAAAACAAGATTTAATGATTATTTCTTTTCTAGAACTTTAAATTTGTGCTTTTAGTATTTACCTTCGCCGCATGCTATTCGATCTAGATACATTGGCACCATACGTTATAGGTTATGAAGAATACATTGACGCAACTGGGGCGAAACTTACTATTCTAGTTGGATATTCTGTTATTCAATTATTCTTCCAAATATTTTTTTTTACAAAATTAAAAAATATATTAAACAAATAAATACTTATGGTAAACACCAAGGCTAATAACCCCAAAATCATATATTTATTTATGT
The DNA here is from genome assembly GCA_009364415.1 of Spea multiplicata. Lineage (NCBI taxonomy): Eukaryota > Metazoa > Chordata > Amphibia > Anura > Pelobatidae > Spea > Spea multiplicata. The sequence goes on from VKOC01001694.1 coordinate 85,119, forward strand.
ACAGCTATATATATAGATATATATCTATATCTATATCTATCTATATATATATATATATATATAATATATATATATATATATATATATGAGATAGCAATTTTCGGTATCAGCCATTGTGTAGATGTTACCCCATTAAACAGGCCGAGAAGTACCGACAAAGGCAAAGCGCCCCTGCTTTCTGCCCCCATCAGCCGCACTTTCCTCGCAGGGCACCCCGGTAGAAGGCACGGGCGGCACGGCACGGGGCATCCGCCGCGGCTGGCACTAGGCATTCCAGTGGCCGGTATAGGGTGCCCTTCCCGGGAGGGAAGGAGGGGTATAGAGCCCGAGTGCTCGGTACCCGGCTGGCGCACGGATCGCCTGGCACATTAGGCTGCCTGCTGGGACATGGCGCTGCCCGGGCTCCGGATGGTTAAAGGGAAGCGATCGCTCTGCAGCGCTTCCAATAAAGCGAAAGTAAAGTTCGCTGCGTCCCCGGAGCCTGGCATGGCCAATCCGCACCTGCACGCTCGGTGCTCGGGCTACCGCAAAGCACTCCATCCGCGGGGACAGCTCCCTATGCGCGGCCAGGGCACCCCGCTAGCGGGAAAGTTATCTGGGGGCTCCCACCTGCTCCACGGGGCACTCCGATCACAGGGGCGGGCAGCACCAACCCGCACCCACCCTAGGCACCCCATCCAGCCCCCCAATACCTGAGTCAGGCAGATAGGAGAATACATCATGGCTTGGCTCGCACGGATCCTTAGTACAGCATCCACGGGGCGAGCTTTCACCTATTCATGGTACTGGGTCACTGGAGGCTGAAGGCTGGCTCCCGGACTGTCCTCCGCTGGCATGCCGTGCCCGGTACTACGATCCCCCAATAAGCATGTCCCGGGCACACTAAGCGCTCTCCTCTGTCTGTGTCTCTCAAACTTGCACCGGTTACACCCTCTGCACCGCTTCGCCTTTCCAAATCAGACTTAAGGATTTTTTTATTATTATTATTATTTAATTACACAATCATCAAGGAGACACACTCCTCCCCCTGGTGCCGTGTGTGTGCTTCTCTCCTATATGTACCTCCGCCCCCTTCACATCGCACACAACTCGCAGGGTACCGGCTCCCAGCCGGGGGAGGAGGGGTTAACTCATGTGCGGGGAGAAAGGCTGCCGGGCTCCTCTTTCTCTCGCTTACCGGGATCATCCTACCCTATAGTACATGGCACCTATAGCACCGATCAGTACCAACATGCTACCCCGTACCGGCATGCAGACCCACGGACCCCTACAGCAAGAGAGCCACATCAGCAGCTCTGTCCATCCCCTCACTCATATACCGGGGGGGGGGGACATATACGAACTATACCGGGAGTGCATTGTCACTATTCACCCCTGTGCGTCCTATCCTATAGCTACCCGCGCTCCGGGGTTCCATTGGAAGCCCAGTCATCAACTCTAAACTTTCACTGTGTGCAGACCAAAGGGTTAAAGTATACAGTGCATAAGCAATCCATAGGAGTTATTATTATCTTTTATTAATTTCCGCCGCGCTTCCTACAGTCCATACATTCAAAGGGTCCGACAAAGCTAGGAGTGACAGACTGAGTCAGGCCAGCGGGATGTGTGCCATGGCTAACGTGGCCCACGTTGTTGAGGTGTATAGGGGGCCAAGCAAAGAAGTTGTGGCTGGGGTATACAATGACATTGTTCCACTATAACAACCGGAGCTCTTGAAGTGGCCGGGGAGAGCCCGGCTTTTTATACCGCCTGCGCCTCACCTCTCCTTTTCCCGCCCCTTGCCCTCCCTCTCTGCGGTTATCTGGGGTGAGGGGAGCCGGGTGCGGCTGCAGCCGACTCGCTTAACTCTTTACGTCACTGGCAGAAATGAAATTCAAAGAAGTTACGTTAACGTGGCTGCCGACCACTAAGCCTATAGACTACAAAAAAGGGGGTACGTTTTAGTCCGTACCCCAACTATCCTCTCACCAATTACTATTACAAGCAATAACACTTTATTAAAAATCCTATAAGGGCATCGGCCCAGGAGGACAAGTTTCTCTCCAAAGTCGTCAAGGGGGGTGCAGGTGCTGAAGCGGTTAATGGCTGCAGTAAGTGGCCAGGGGCTCATAATGATTTGGGAGTCTGGAAGCAGCTACCCCCCCCCCCCCCATCCACTCTCCCTTACACTTAAGGGCTGACAGGGGAGCAGTATAACATTCATGTCAAGTCACACTCATTTGGAACAAGTCCCACTCATTAGAGAAGTGCATCGGTGCCCTCTTGGCGTTGCAAATAGGTTGTATATGAGGGAGATGTTATGCGTTGGTTCGCACCGGGCAAATCACATGTTTCGGCGGCTAACGATTTAGGACAGACGGGGTACCGACAATATAAATCACCACAGGAGCGGAGGCTTCCTAGAGATAACCTGAGATGTTTCCACACAGCTTTTCTGAGGTGTTACCAAAAATAAGAATTCAATTTGTAAAAAGAGCGGTAAAGCGAGACAGTTTCCAAATGGAAAGAAGGTCAGGGATGCATCACTGATCTGTGTTTATCACAAGCTTCACTACGTACCACGCGTACGCCACTAACCTCCAGTGTGTAGCCCATTCCCTAGAGCAATAGCCGGGACGTCAAACTGCTAAGTGTGGAATAATTCCTTTGGTTTAGTACCGCACGTCCCCATTACTCTGGTTTCCTCTGCCAAACGGCAAAACCACAAATCACTGCTTCCCCTCCAAGCAACCACGCTAGGTGAAGAGCTTAAATGACAACGAGTTACTAGATATAAAGAGATTAGAACTGTTTATCACTATCCCTCTAATCACATTATCTTTTATGCTAACACCCTCTTGCTATAAGTGAAGAAAAGATTTGGTAGGACCACAGAAACCTTTAACTCTACTTTCGGTCAGTGGCGGCTCTTGGTGGTAACGTTGTGTTGCTCTTCTGCGTTCTTTTTAATTATATTTTTATAGGGAGGGTGAATTACTATCTCTTAAGCTGTGGGATTCCCATCTGTGATGGTATAACGAGTGAAGTATAACTTTATACTGCATCCTTGGCTCTTGGTGAACCAGGAATAGAGGCTGATTGGATCTCCAAGCTCCTTTGGACAGGTCTTCATTTTGTCTGTAAAGTCCTGCCAAGTACTGTGCCATAGTTATGCTGTAAACATATAAGAGCCAACAAAAGAGGAATGCTAGTTAGGGAAATGAAAGCAGTAAGCAACGAAAATTCAATTCACACAAGAGCATTCCAGCTGGTGTGAACTGAACAGGGACCGTGGAGCGACGGCCAAAAAAGCGAAATATAAATAAAGAGGAGAGCGTGTGTTTAGGGCCACTGCCTATTTGTGGTTTTGCTGCCTTGTCTGGTGTACAGAAGCGCTCTACTTCAGTCAAGTGTGTGTGTGTGCGGAGTACGTGTGGCAGAATACGGAAGGAATTCAAATCAGGTATTCTGAGTGTAGCCTGCACACTTTGGAGAAGGTAAGTCATCTCAAGCCAACCATGAAATGGTCACTTTTAACCTCTGTGCTGTCCTCATTAGCGAAGCGCTCAGACTCAGCCCAGTGGATTAAGTGGAGTGGGGTGGGACTGGGAACAAAATCAAGCAGTTGCTGTAATTCTCCTGTGCCTTCCAAGCACGGTTTATATAGGGACAAGGCTAGAGGCGGCCGGGACTCTTTCAAATCCCACTATTAACTCTTTCAGCAGTGCCTCTCTAAACCCCATCCAGAAAAGGCAGTTTGTGGCCTTTGTTACAGTAAGAGTTCCAGCTACAATACTGTTTCTAATTTTAGGCTTCAAAAAAAAAAATCTTATTAACATTTTTCATTCCAGAACGGTCTGAATACCGTATCACCCTAAAGTGACCTTTCCTCTAAAGAGCTGTATATGAACATTTACAGCTATCAAATTTTAGGGTATGCATGTTAATGTAAACATTTTTTGCTTATTTTCTTTGTACACAAAATTAGCAACTGATAACGAACCAAAGGAATACCCCATATTTTCAGCAAACAGGCTTCCATTAACTACTATTCACAAAAAAAACCAGTATGTTTTAATCTATACTTTTCTGGATTTTCTGTCGTACACTAGAACAGGCTGGGACTTTTAACTGTTTGTACATTTTGAACCCAATTTGTACCTCAGCAGTTTCTCCAAGGCCTCTAGTGAAAGAGAGGTTCTAATGTATGACATCATACATTTAATGGGGTCCCCCATACTTCTCAGCCTAAGTCCGCACACATCTGGCTGTACAAAGCAAGTAAGAATTGTGTATCTATTTCTAAGAACAAACAAAATACAAAAAAAAAAGATTTTTTTTTTCATAAGAAAGCCAAACGTATTTCGCTCACTGGTTCCTGGACAGTTAACAGAATCCACAGCAGAGCTCTAGAAAAAAAAATAAAGGCGGCTAAGCGTTTAGTGACTGGGCCCAAACACGGCTCTCATATCTGAGATGGGGGAAGGGAGGGGAAAAGTACAGTTCACGTCCAAGAGAGAAACTCTGACTTTGGAGGTAGGACTTGTCTCTCTGCCAAAAATACAAAAAAAAAAAAAAACAGAGCAAGAAAGAAAGGAAGAAAGAGAGGGAGAATTACAGGGAGGGGGAGTAGTACAGTCTCAGTGTAGCCACAGACTTTTATTATTTTTTGTCAGCTTGGCTTTATTCTCCATTGATATTACATTTCATCACACACACACACACACACACACATTTCTTAACTGTTAGCTGCCACGGCAAAGCCTGATCGCCTTCTATTCAATATGCAAAAACAGACACTTACACACCATAAATCAGTACAACGGAGCTTGACACTACAATGGTGTGTATATATATATATATATACAGATATATATATATATATACATAATTCTATACGTATATAACGGTAGCAGGAAGTCAGTGCTTATGCATATTACATAATAAGAATAACTTTGAGTGGGTGTTTATTGTATAGACAAAGTAAATATCATTAGACTTTCCTGTACTATAGCTTCTTATTTAAATAATGAATTACACCATCCATATCAGGATGCCAATATCCCAAACTGTCTGCCTAAGGTATATGTGGCAATAGTGGTTACATAAACAGAGCTATTTCTTGAGCAAACGTGGCTAAAGTTGGGCAATCAGTTTTAACATGCCACTGGTTGCCATAGTGACTGCACTACGCTTACAGCTTTGGTTAATAAAGGGCTTAAACCTCTTATCCCAACACAGTTAAAAGGTAGGCCGAGGGTCTAGCTTCCTTACACACAATGTAACGCGAAATGTGCTTGACTTACTTTGTGCTTCTGCTTACAAATCAAGCCATTCGCTTTTTACAGAAAGAAAAAATTCCGTATAAAAGCTTCTCCTGTTTTGTTACGCAGGCTCTCTTCTGGCACACGATGGGTTAATTTAAAATCCCCTCTACAAAGGGCAAAGCCTGCACCGCATTGATCTGATGCAAATAAACCCCTAAACGACATAATATTGTACACGCTGTATAAGAATCTTTTATTTTCAAAAAAAAAATACAGGCGAGGGGGTACCTTTTAACAGGTGTCTGCGTATATTAAGACCTGGCATTCTAAAATTCTATTTTCATATTATGTAAATCCAATCATGGAATTCAAGTATCCAGGCGACACCATCTCATGAGATGGGCCAAATGGGAAAGGACAAAGAAAGTGATCATCGACACCGCGCCAATGTTTTATTTTGTCTTAGCAAACAATAACTAGTGTTACATTTTCGTGAGCCACGAAGAAATTCTCATGTAGCGCCCACTGCGAAAATCTAGGCCCCAGCTCCTGAGATGGGTGCAAAATAATAAATGCAAAATGTCACGTTATTATTAATATTCTCAACAGTGACAGAAAACACAATTTATTATTATTATTATTTTTTATTTTCTTTATCAATATCCATTTTTCTGTGGATCTAGCATTTGCAACCCTGTGGCTTTAAAAGGGTTAACTACCTTCTTTTTTTTTTTTTCCAGAAACCCGTAAAAGAAGCCACTTTTTTTTTTTTCGCTATTAGCGTGGATTAGAGAACACCACACACAAGTACTTGGCAAATATGATTATTTGGAGTCATGGTTTTTATAAGGAAGGGGGGAGTTTTGGAGGTGAGAAGGTTTTTGGGGTTGGAAGGCAGTTAAAGCAACAAGAAGTTATAATGTTCGGATATTCATAGGGGAACTGGTACAACAGTCCTCATTTAACCCACAGTATCGCTACCTACATAGTAACCAGTGATTTTTATTTTATTTTTTTTTTCATTGAAATTACATTTTATTTCGAAATGAGCTCATATCCGGGCTCTCACCTGGACTCTCTTGGCTAGGTAGAAAGAGTTTTACTTTTCCCCGGACGCTGAAAATCACGGCGCTAATAATGTTACTGTCATTACTATGCACTCTGCCTGTGTTATAAATTTCCTGCCCATTTAGAAATCCGAAGCTCTGTACATTCCCTTAGGCTGAGCCTGCCCCACAGATGAATGGGGTAATTGACTGAACCGGGGAATAAGTGGGAGGATTTTTGAAACCACAAGATATTCTCAACAAGCATTCTGCGCTGGAATACAAACCATACTCATTTTTAACCTTGTCCTCAACGTTGATGCCTCTAATCTATAAAAAGAGGCTTCATTTATATTGGGCTGGAATCCTGGAATGCAATTTTTTTTTCTTTTTTTTCTTTTCTTTTTTTTTCAAGAACATCTGCTTTCAAATTCTAGTTCTTTTTCGATTCGAAATAAGTTTCTCTGTGTTTTTTTTATTTTTTATTTTTAACTGCAGCTCGGCAAAACAAAAGCGAAAAAATAAAATGTTCTGCTAATTTGTAACAAGGATTTTGTGGCTTCGCGTTAACCCCTCGTAGTCCTGGGACTGATCCAGGATGACGCTCGAAAGCATAATTTAAAAAAAGAAAAAGCATTTGCAAGGAAACTTAAAAAAAATAAATACATTGGGTATTGCAATCAATTCTGGATGCCATAGCACCGAAAATGTACGCCACGCATTTCAGGCTAGATGGTGCGGTCACAAGGCCCAATCAGTTTCCTTAATCTGCTAGCATCTATTCTTAACTAAATTACGGATCATCCAGAATATTGATTTTCTGACTTAAATGTCAGGGGGGCTGCCTAATGAACTGGTGGCCCGTGTCGCTAGCCAAACTTTTATGTAATGTTGTTCTTTGTTAAAGAGCGAAACCTTACAACGCTCATAAACATCTGTAGATCATAGGACTGCAGCAAGAGACTATAAAGGCACTTTAAAGAAATAATATACAATGCATCCTTGCATTAAGTTCAAGAAGCCCAAGTATTGCTTTGTAATGGTAAATATGCTCCTTAATCCACGAAACTGCACAATACGTGATTTTTCTCTATTTATTTCGTAAGATACATCTAACTGATATCATATGCGATATTGCCTCCGGCTCACTCTTTCCAGACATTCTGCTAAGAAAGTAACAAAGTCTCTGTATTTCTATCGCCATAACGTAGCATTATATTTTACCCCAAACCTTCGTATTTAAAGTAATTAATCACTTGGAAATCACGATTAAATTCTATTGACTGTGGGCCGATTGCCTGAAATGTACATTTTCAGTGACAATTGAATTGCTTGACAGCAGTGCTCTGGAACGCTGAAAAATTACAGCCTGCTCTTATCTACAAGTAAAACAGCTTGTCCTGGGTGTGTATCCTTGCTTTTTATTATTTTTTATTTTTTTTAAAGCGCACTAATAAAGTTAGGGATGGAGCTTTTTTTTAATTTAATTTTTTTTTTTTTTTTAATTTTTTTTTTTGCAATCCGGTGCAAGCTGGAGCTATTAATCATATCATTTATTTATTTTGGTTACTTTTTTTTTTTTTTAAGCCTGATTTAATCTACTGAGGAAAAAAAATGAAAAAGGAAATATTTGAAATGTACATTCCGTAACCCCTGCTGCTGTCCTCCAGTCCTTGCTAAAAAGAGCCGGACAAGGCAGATCACTTCAAAAAGAAAAGTTAGACTTAATCTTGTGTGTTTTGGCGCCTTTTCCCTGCCAGCTACTGTACTTTAAAAAAAAAAAAAATATGGAGATCTTGTCTGTCCTGTCTCAAGTTCAATGGCAGCCCCCCTCTCGGCGGTAGGAGAGGAAAGGGGGGGGTGGAGAGCAGAGGGGCATGTTCAGTGCACTAATAATAATTCAAATCACGCCACCTCAGCTCCTTGTGTCAAAGTAAAGAATTGACATTCCTCCCGTCCAACCTGAGAGCTGCAGGCAACTCATGAACACGCACACAGCCACGCTTACTTTTCTTCTACTTGGGTGTTTCTTTTAAATAAACGCTGCAAAAGCCGCGCGTACCGTAGCTTGAATTGAATGCAAGGATATTTCTACTTACTTATAGTTTCACTCTACGCTACGGAATCTGCTGGCGCTTTATAGATACATTTAGTGCAATATTTACATTGAAGCCACATGCAGGAATGCGATCATTTTAATATATCTCAAGAACGCACATTGCGGCATTGCTACGCTTTTTATAATGAACAGTAGAAACTCAATGCAATATCCGGTGCAACCAAAACGTATAGTATGACTGGAAACACGCTGCATTAAAATACATACTCGCCCCCGCACACCCATGGTTGTAGCATAGTAAGCACGCAGTATAGCTGCTTCACTATATAACTACATACATAAGGACGTCTACACACGTGTTCCTGCATCGCCCAAAGCATGTAAAACAGGGTATAGTGAAGCATATAAAGGAATGCGGTTAAACATCACCGCACAGGGCTGGGTAGTGGTTACATACATCAAACTAGCCCATGCATTGAAATCTGAGGTGTCACATGGCCAGCAGGGAAAATATACAATAATACATAAGAGAAGTCAAGAGTAAAATGTGCTGTTACCTACTGGGGTGGACACTGCCGGCTATAAGGTTAAGCGGTCAGACTCAAAATATTAGCCGGCCAGGGGGGTACTTATAGGAGGCACATATGGATTACATGAAAAAGTGCGGTAAGCAGTGCATGCGCTATGATTTATTACGGCACATGGGAACCGCAGGTTGGGAAACGGTTACAAAGGCCATTCACATGCCCATGGGCTTGGAAACAGGAAATATCTGACATAAGTAAAAGCATCTAGAAACACAGAGGGGAGTCTCATCAAAAACCCCGCGAGTCTTCGGGCTAAAATAGAAGCAAACGGACAGTTTGTGCAGTTCATTCTAAATTGCTTGCAATTTCAACAGGCTTTCAAGATGTAAAGCTAGACGGGCTTGATCTTCCAACGAGTAAACTCCACTATCACTGCTAGTACTTGTGGAGGTATTGCCTACAGATAGATGAGCCACACCTTACCCAGCTCTGTAAGGGAACTCCATACATTGCATGCAGTGACATCTGGCAGGTCTAAACACACACTAGGGGTTAAACGAGGATATAGGTTCAACAGCCATGCGCTAGTGAAAATAAAACCCTTATACAAGAAGCCAGGGGAGGGGAAAAAAACACACCCCAAAGTTCATTATGTTACATATCACAAGAAAAGCTTACAACACACAATAAGGATTCTACCCAGAGAATAATAAACCCTATCAGCTGCAACTCCAGAAGCAAAGTCTTCTACACATCCAAAATAATAAAGTTTAAGAAAAGACTATATATATATATATATATATATATATATATATATATATATATATATAGTATTAAAAGCACTTGTAAAGGTTATGCCTGCAGCATTCGGATTTTAGGTGTCTGCCAGAAATAGAAGAAGGAAGAGTAGAAAGTTTCTGCAGGAGAAGTGCCAAGTTCAGCCGTCTTGGAGGCAAGCTCCATCCACTGATTGCTGGCAGAGAAGTGTGACCCACATCCAGATGCTGCCAAAAAAGCAAAAGACAAACAACCGGCACTTCTAGCTCATCCCACAACAAGGCATGTCACTGAAACATTCAGGAAGAGTGCTTAATTCACAAGACTCCAAGACAACCTCCCAACTGTCCCAAAACCCAAAGCAAGCGGCATCAGGACCTTCTCCAAAATGCTAGTGGGGATGGATCTTCAAGAAGAACCTGATGACCTCCCAACCAGGTCCACCACACCTGATCTGGGGCTGAAAGCTTCACGGTCCTAGCTTATTCTCGTTCTTCTAAACCTAGCCAGATACCTTCACACCCACCCACCACAAAGCCCAAAATATGCAACTTATAGATATATCCTTGGAGGGGGGACACATAGACCATTAAAACGAGACAAATCAGAAATGCACGTGTAGAATGTTAATAAAGGCACATACCATTGCACTGTATTGCATTAAATTAATGGGGATCCTGTAATCTGTACCCAGCACTGGCACGATGGCTTCACATTGCTTAGGTGAGACTTTGTGAGTTTGTTTTTCTGGCAGAGGGGCAGATTTGTTTAATCTGATTTCCAGAAGGGGCTATAAAGTCTTATGGGGGGGGTTGATTTGTTTGCTGATATAAGTACATGTAATGTAGGCAGCAGAGCCGGAAGAGGATCTATGTTGGCAGAGGGCAGGGTGGTGAAGTCAAAGTGCAGGCAGTAAAAGCCCTCTGTGTCTGTGCCTGGCTTTACTCCTGGAGGGTGGCTGTGCTGGGCTGACTTGAACGCGGTCCAGGAGAGGCTGATCCCGTTTTTTTGGAGCTGGGCTGGTCTCAGTGCAGTTGGCAGGGCTTTTTTCCTTCTCTCTCCCCAGTGTGTCTCCCTGGCCCCCCTGTCAGTCTGGCTCTACTCTGCACATCAGGCAGCTCATACCAGAACCGGGCTCTGCACTTGGACGACTTCCACTGCTCGCTGATTGGACGGGAAGGCGGCGGCTCCCTGTTTCACCCTTCCCACCTCCCTCCTCCTCCCTCCCTCTCTCCCTCCCCGACCAGCTCCCCCCCCCTTCCCGGCTCCAGCTGTCACAGCCCTCCCACCTTCTCCCGCTAGCGCTCCCCTCCAGCCTTCCCTCTCCGAACTTCCCCTTCTGCGAATGCTGCATTCCTGCTCTCGCTCTGCAACCATTGCCATAACCGCTCGTGTAATAAACGTGACCCTCTCTCTCCCTCTCTCTCTCCCTCTCTCTCTCTCTCTCTCTCCCTCTCTCTCTCTCCCCCTCTCTCTCCCCCTCTCTCTTTCTGCTCTTCTATTTCCTCGCCGTTCGTCATCTTTCTTATTTTCTTTTTTTCTATTTCTTCTTTCTTGTTTTTGTCTTTCTTTATTTCTTCCTATCCCTTTCCCTTTTTTTATTCTTTCTCTCTTTTTTATCTCCTTTCTCTCTCTTTCTCCCCTCTCTCTCTCTCTCTCTCTCTCTCTTTCTTTGTTTCGCTGTCTTTCTCTTAAGCTCTTATCTTTTTCTCATTCTCTTTTTCTCTCTAGTTATCTCATTCCCTTTTCTTTCCACCTCTTCTCTCCATTTCTTTAGATATCTCTCTCTTGCTTTCTCTCGTTCGTTCCTGTCCCTCCACATTTCAGTTCTATGTTCTCCAGTCTCCTCTTTTCCTCTCACGTTCTCCTTTTCTTATTTTCTTTAGCTATCTTTCTCTTTTTCACTTTCTTTCTGTCCACCCACTCTGCATTCTGTCTTTTCAGTTCAATTATTCCCCCCATGCAGTTATGGCCGTAGAACAATGTCCACCCCAGTATTGTGTAGGTTTCCATGTTCACATTACATCACACACGTGGTGCTTTATTCCCTAAAGGCACCCATTTATTAAATGGATAATTACTGTGAATCCATGGATCATATGACAGATTACTCCCTCCCCATGCAGCTAAACAAATATGTTATCATCAGTGTCTCCTCCATTCTGCTGTTGAATGCATCTTCCATCCTTGCAACATAATATCAAATTGCCCCAACTAAACTTTCCCCTCCACTGTGCCCCCTGTCCCCTCCTCATGGCTGACCGTGGGAAGCTTAGCTCTTGGCTTCCTCCTGGTGGCTGTGAGGGATAGACTGGGGGAGAGAGAGGTTTTACTGGGGACATAGTGATAGTGTCAAGGAGTCTGCCCAGGGGGAGGGGGGAGCTGTTCTCCATATTTATGAGCAGACAGCCAATGGAGGAGACTATAAGTGTGTAGCAAGAAGTCTAGACTACTGAGAGACCCAGACAGGTCAGACAAGACCCTGAAATCAGCACATGATGCCAACTAAATCAATCTTTTTTGTGTGTTTCAGAATGTGTCTGGCCAGGCTCTGCAGTTCTGTATGTGGAGCATAGGGTGGGAAGGAACCTACCCTGACAGCTCTAGATAAAAAGGCCAAAGATCTGGAATAGTGGTGGCGGTGGATGGGGGGGGGGGCGGCTATGTCACTTTCACAGTGCTTTACAGTTCCAAGTATTACAGTCAGAACGTTATTTCACACCATTCACATTTTAAGGTCCTTTCTTCCTTTAAGATAAGAAAATGAAGCTTATGGGGTGAAACACTTACTATTCAGATATATTCAAGATCAATACGGACGTCTTTACATTAATGGCAGTGGCACATCATTCTAGATTAGAATTCTGTGCTGTAAGTGATCACACGGAGAGAGATCATTGCTGAGTCAGTCAGAGCAGCAAATTTCTTTAAAATAGATAATTAAAAAACTTATTTCGTTTGACGTATTATGTACGGTCTACATTATATCTGTCCCATGATTAATAGACGCTTGTAGAGCTTTTTCATGGTTTTCTCATCATTTATGTTCTAGATGGGTGTTAGAGAGAATACAGCTTTAACACAAAAAAATAGAGATTCATAGGCTGTATCTTGATTGCAAGCTTTTTTTTGGCAAGTTCATAGGTCCATCATTTCTGATGTCCAAATGCATCAAACAGAATAACGCGAACTTTAATGTATGGATTTACATTATATTTATTTATAGACCGCCAGTCGATTCGGTAGCGTGTATTTTAGGTATCAATAGTATTTAACTTGACCTTTATTAATATCATTTAATGCGTATAATTTTTATGAATATAGAAAGTATAGACTCTACCTACACATATATTTAATTGTATACAATTACCATCTATTAGTGCTGGTTATATGGTTACAATGTGCACTCAAATAATGAATATTATTATTTTTTCTTATTAACAGCGACATTATGGCAACATACCATTATGTATCAACTTGTGTTAATGTTATTATCAGTTTTGTATATTAGTAATTTTAATGTTACTGTTAATTTTAACTCTACCCCAAGTGCAATAAAATTAACATTACAAATAGGCACAGAAGGAGAAGAGGGAATAGCTCTTGTGATGTCACGGTCTATTCATTTGTATACAATGTGATATTTATTTGCAATTCTTCACAATCACTTGTTTTTACAATGAACTTCTAAAAGAACATTGAATATGATTGTCATAAACTACGGGGGAAATGGTCATTCCTTGAAAAATAGACTCTTGGAGCTCTCCAAAGACCCATAAGAACCGACCCTTTCTGTCCACATCTACTGCTGCCTGGCATATTCCAAATCCTGATACAAAAGCCCCCATTATGTCTAAGAATTATTGTGATTACTTTTGTGGAAGTCAGCTGGATCCTGTGGAACTCAAATGTAGCATTTCAGGAATGGCCGTGTACTTAAAGTTTAATTTCCTGTATATTGAAGCAGCTATTCAAGGCGGCACATGTAATAATACACAAAAATACAATGTTCCTTTTTTAGGACGATTTTCAATGTTTTATCTTAACTACTGTGTTTATTTATTGGTGAAGAAAAAAAGGAAGGATAGCGTGAATAACGTAACATTTCCTTATATTGGCTGTAACACATTTAAGGTGTAACCATATAAAACCAGCTTTTTAAGCATATCTTTATTTGTGACATGTAAGCATTTCCAATTAATATGAATCAGCATTTAACCCTTAGTTAGTTAAGCTAGCTGGTTTAAGGAAAAATGTGCCCACAATCTCATTGTACAATTGCAAAAACATTAAGGCCAGTAACGAATAACTGACTGCACGTGCATTAGCCTGGCGTACCCAATGGCCATTCTGGCTCGGGAGAAAATAGGCACCCAAAGCAAAATAGAAAAAAAAAACTGAAATGGAAAAATAGTATATTTCCCAATATCACCCACTACAAGTGAAATCCCATACATAATATGTAAGTAAAATACAATTAACCCATTCAGCTGCCTTTTATTTTAATAGTTTAGAATGTTTGTATGAACATTCCAAGCTTTCCTCCACTGGAAGTCTATTCCATGTATCTACTGCCTTGTCTCATAGACGCTTAAACTTCCTCAAGAGTTTTTTAGCACCATGTAAAAAAAAAAGTATAAGCGACATCTACTCTTAGGCAACGCATGACCTCATTTTAATTACGGTAACAGGATACATGTCATCTATTTATAGCATGTGTGGCTATGTTATACAATGATTTAACACTGTTCACAGAAAAAAAAGTTAAAGTTTATGAGTTATGACAGACATAACCTATGTGTAATATGTGGTTGTCAGTGACATTGCTTAACGAAAAATTAGCTTTGCGTTCATAAAATTTGGTTTAGTAACACGGTTGACTCACAAACACGACAGCCTAAGTACATTTAAATTTAAATGACTGCCGTTCAACACCACTTTTCACAATATATTGTATTTATCTTAATTAAGTGTTAATTATACAGGTTGTTGCGTCTAGTCGATTCTTGTTTAAAGTCTGACTTGTAATTGTTATGTAAATGAACACTTAGTAATACTATGTCACCCAAGCCCATATCTGTGCATGTAAAAAATGAAAAAAGATTTCTTCCCACATAATTAATAGGGCTCTGTACCGAGCTACACAGAGCCACTGATATGTGAGTATTCATTAACACTGTTTTCCATTGTTGTGAATTGTAAGAAAGCCATTAATTGTGTGAGTTTTTGTTTTCTTTTTTTTACTGTATATTTGATACCCATTAACACTATGTGGGAAAAAGGTTTCACAACTCCAGGAATCAGGAAAGAATATAATAATTATTCACACCCCATGTACTTGTGCCTGAAACACGCCTCTGCCCAGTCCCATTCTAGTAAAGGGTTATCTCAATCGGAAATGATCCTGTTTATATTAATATTAAAGGGGGAATTCAGAAGATATGGGCCAATGTGTCAGTGACTTGAGTCAAGCGAGGCTAGAGAATTCTGTAATTAATCTAATGGTTGAAAGCTCTCTGAGTTTTACTCAATGAGCACATCTTCAATCCATCTCGTCAGCCTTATAATAGTAACCAATAACCCTATATAAATTAAGAGTATCCCAAGTACAGAGACTGGGGATGAAATTTGTCCCTGGCACTTTAACATCTATAAATCAAGTGCCCCCAGTTCTGGATACATGTGGCCTCACGCTACACTCTTACACCAGCCGCTAGACTTGTGCAGCCACGTGTATCCACAATAAAGCATTGGATTCACTGCGCTAGTGGCTTTAATGATGAGTGGGAGACACAACCAGGCTTTGGTCCACTGGCTCTTGCCCCACGTTCCCAGAGGCTAGTCGGGGATGTCTATCGGCTGATGTACATATGTCATATGTATATATTTGTTGAGAAGATAAAACACACCCAATTATATATATATATATGTATAAATATATATATATATATATATAATACTGTTCAAAAGATATGTACCATTAACACAGTTTCTAGTAGTATTCATTATGTTATCCGGCTTCTTAAACAAACGCAGCTTTACAATACAGATTTTCTTCCTTTGTATGTTGTGTTGGATGTGAGGTCTGTCACCTGACCTCGCACTCGAGGGATTCCAGAAGGAACAGTAGGTAAGACAGAGATAGACAAAGTCTGTTTGTAGTTCTTATTATAGCAATGTATAGCTTAGAGTGATATAATAATTGTCCCAAGTTGCTGTTTGGTAATCTACATTCTACACATTTCTGGAAACACGCCAGAAGTAGCTTTACCTTACTAATAATTAACCAAGCTTTACACTATCTCAGATAAACATATACATCTACGTATATAAAAGGTAAAGTTTAGCCAAAAACAATGAGCCAGATTAAATCCACTATTTATATTGTTCATCCTTCTCTACCATGTTTCCCTTTTTCATGAGGACAGATGCAACTTTCTGATTACAGAAAAAAAAAGTCAAAAACATGGTATCTTTGGAACAATGAAATCAATAATTGTCATCCACGCAAACAACATGAAAGGGAAATTGTCAAAGATTTTATACCTTTATAGTTTATACCTTGTACTTTTTGTTTGTCAATTAGTACAATTGTTTAGGAAATATTTAGTTATTATTATTATTGTTATTATTATTATTGTTGTTTATTGTTTTATATAGAGCCATCAGATTCCACAGAACTGTTCAAAGTTTCAAATTTAGTTTCAAAAAGTTGAGATCAATGTACTCCATCCATAAAAAGGCAGCCTGGAACAATCAACAACAATCAGCAACTTAACATTGGGGCAGAGATAAGATAGCAGGAGGAGTAATCATGCAGATCCCGAGAACGGTTGTTTCTCTTCATGACATACATATAAGCTAGGTATATATTTCAATATACAAGTTAAGACCATTTACATGGGTTCACATAATATATAGGACTGTAAAACATGAGATTTGGGAAAAGCGACAGAAGTTAAAAATTATTAGCTTTCTTAAATGGGTGAGTATGTGTGTCATGGTAACAAGGACAGTGTTATTAAGGTTCCAAATAAATAATATCATCTTTATTTTGCGTTTAGATAAAATAGTATACCTAGAAATCTGCTGCAAGCGATATCTAAATATAATAACCTGCACGTTAACTCTGGATATATATATATATATATATATATATATATATACATATATATATAATGTGCTTGTTTTGCTTGTACTATTTGTTTTTACATGTTTATTCACATTTAAGTCAAAAAGAAGAAATGACGTATAAGGATAGCTGAGAAGCCCCTTTAATTTCCACGGTGTCTCTCTTGCAAATGCATTGGGGGATTCCGCAGGATCCCACCGTTTGTCTTTTTTCCTACCCCCCAGGATACTTGTACGTGATACACTTACTGCCAGTAAGCTCCAGTGCTGTCTTAAAAAACATTATGAGAGGGGAAGCTAAAGAGACCCCCTTGTAGATATGCATAGCACGCGCCCCCATTAGTTTCAATATATAAATTTAGTTGGATGTCCCAATATAAGAGAAGCACTCACCACTTTGGGGCAGAGTGGCAAAGAGCGGTTCTGGTGCCAAAGGATCCAAGTGGTGTAATCACCAAGGCAACTGGTGGGATGTTCCAGCTAACTGTTCTGCATTTAGCCCAAGAGCTCTTTATACGTATGGCTTCTCAATGTTATTTATAAAGTGTAATTCTAGTGCAAAGCAGTAAAAGTAGGCAGTAATTATGGCAACTAGTGGAATGTTCCCGCTGATTGTTCTACTTTTACCACTTCCAACCAGAATTGCTCTTAATACATAACACTGCTGTTTGAGGCTTTCTGGATCTTAGCCCTTTCCTCTGTCTGCTTTTACAATCTAAGAAAGAAAGTAAGGTTTTCTGTCAAACAGCCAATGGTGGGTAGAATTTGTGTCTTCCATCAACAACAGTTTGGGTCCACTTTTATTTGGTTAAGAATATTAACTCTTATATTAATCTCAGAAATGTAACCCAAGAAAATCAACTACCATCAATAAGGAAAAGTTATTTTTATAATTCTCTCTTTTTTAGATCCATTCTGAATGTAGACA
Organism: Spea multiplicata; assembly: GCA_009364415.1. Taxonomy (NCBI): domain Eukaryota; kingdom Metazoa; phylum Chordata; class Amphibia; order Anura; family Pelobatidae; genus Spea; species Spea multiplicata. The sequence goes on from VKOC01001694.1 coordinate 102,833, forward strand.
GAATGATAAAAAAAACAAGTCATCTGCATGTGATTAGCATCTCATTATCCATGACAACAAGCTTGTTTTCTGAAATGCACGAAGCCTCATCCAATGGTTCTCAGATGGCGAAAGCTCTTCCCGAGAATACAAAAAGAAGCGAGACTTAATTCACTATTTAAACTGTTAATCCAGAATAGAGTTTGTGTGTGCTCATTCTGATTAATTATCAGTGAGAATGGAGGAGAACATCCCCTCCAATACATTCTTCCTCACACTTACCCTATGGTTCCTTCTATGACACACAAGATTTATATGACTTCCATTCTTGATGTGTCCAACATACCCTACAAGACTATATTCAGTTTTAATTTACAAAGATAACTATAACAATTATCAGTGAATAGATCATGTATTATGCTGCTTTAACACTTTATATATCATTAAACAAAATCAAGGACATATTTCCAGAATAAAAAGGTCGTTTCAGTGCTAGTTGCTTATTACTGCGCTGGAAACCAATCTGCAGACAAGTTTAAATGATTTAATGTAATTACTGAATTTTTCGGGCTGTGTCTCCCTGTTAGCAGTAGTAAGTACAAATATTAGCAATTAATGTTATTTTTGTAATACAAATTCTTAAAAATATTATGCATTTGCCCCTCCTTTAAACAATACCTGCTAAGAAAACAATATCATGCTATCCTTAGTTTTCTATACTTACTTTTTTCCCAGTATCAAGAAGCGGCATAACTATAACACCCACATCTCATCTCTTGACTATTATCCATAGCCGTTTTCAAATGTGGTCACGCAAATCTTTGGCTTAGTTAGATAGCGCGTACAAATCCCATTTTACCCTTTTCTTACGTTAAAAATATATTTTCCAAGATTTATGCAAATCATTGAATTTTTTTCTATATTTTTTTTACATATGATATATTTAACCACCCATCAGCTAAATTACCATCTCACATTCCGTCATCAAGGGCATTGCCGTGATCATTTACTCCGTGTTAAACCTAATACGTAAAAAAAAAAATTGTGGTGATGTTTTTGTCACGACAATTAACAGAACATAATGAAACTGCTGTGGCTTTGCCGTAGTGATCAGCCGGCCGCAGTTCTGTGGTCAACCAGAGTGTTTGAGGTCTGTGGTATCTCTTTTTCGAGGTCTTCAATGCCTGCTATACAATAAGCGATACGGCCTTGTGGTTGATTAGTCGATTCGGCCAAGAAGGTTTCAGGTGCGGGCTGCACAGGTGCAGAATTAGTATTCTGGCGGTCATCTCAAGGTTGAAACAGAAGTATAAAGAGATTCCAAATGCTAATGCTCTATTGTGGTATGGCATGGTGAACAGAAGGATGGAGATGAGGGGGGGGGGCATACAGCCCAGCCATGTGGCTTAGCTGGGCAATGTCCCCTCAAGCTACGGATTAGTGGATGTGTGCCCCACCTGATGCCATGTACATTAATCGGATGGGATTCCCATTACTCATTTGAATGCAAGAGTATGTGATCACTGAAGAAATGCATTTATAAACCACAGTTCACATGGGATATGCTAATTGAGAAGAAAACACTCAGCTTCCAGTGACTTAATGGCTTTCACCAATATTTTGTCACCTGTGATACAGTCATTTTGGTAGTTAGATCCAAATTCGATTCAATTGTACTGCTTCGCAATACACAAAAGTTATACGTTTAGAGGTCAGAGTTAATGCAGCGTTACTGCTTTCAACTAATTTCTCTTTATACATAAACTTTAGCAAACACAGGTCTGCCAATGTTACTGGCATCATGAAAAAAATCAAATAATAAGGTTTTTTTTAATGATGTTTTAATGGAAATACTAATGTATTCTAGGGATGGAGAACCTGTTTTCCCCCTAGCACCCAAGAATGCCAAAATGAATGAAACCCTGTTAAAAAAAATACTATATACTTTATTGAATATTACTTGATTGCTGCATATTTTGTCAAAGGAAATACCTTTTTATTTGGGTGACATAAAATACCATTAAGTTGCGTAAACGTTTGGGACCTCAGAAGGTTCCCGAAAGCTTGTCTAACGTTAGACCTTTTTCTTGATTATATATAAATATGTATATATATATATATATATATATATATATATATATATATACACTATAAAGAATACATTTCTTTGTGATTTTAGTAAATAGTTAATGGCAAAATTGAATAATTCTTTTTAAAAATGTCTTAAGGAAAATTAGTGAAAAAGGCAAGAACAGAGAGGTCGGCTAAGCCTGATAACCGTTAAAGTTTTTTTTTTAGCTTCTTTTCTGAAAGTAATTTGTTGATGGAACTAAAGAATAGAGAGAAAGAAGCCTAAGAGAGCACATAACAGAGTATTTACAGTACAGTCCTTTCATCCCGATAGTGAACAACAAGAAAGGAAATCCCAGGCTGCCTCATTTGCATGTCAATAGCCGCAAAAAGTGGAAAAAAAACCCCCCAAAACAAAACACTCTCTGTGTTCTGGTAGAACCTCAGACCCTTCTGGCAGTCAAACAGTTAAAATAGTAAGCTCTCTTATTGTGTTTGCATAATAATATATGCAGATAGAGGAAAGAGATGAATCTGATCGTTGTTATAATGGAACAGGATTTAAGTGCAATAATAATAGCGTTAATAATGATTATAATAATATGATAACACAGATCCGTAACGGCAGCCAAAAAAAAAAAAGAAAATATGTGTTTGCCAAGAAAGTATTGGCAAACATGTTTTAAGTCTGCTGCATGCTTCTTTTAATAGAACATAGTGTTCAATAATCTGAGCCATGTAAATGGCAATATTTCCAAGCTTCTGTACTTTCTGGATGACCCTGTCAAGCTGCGCATCAGAGACAGATCAACAACTGGAGCCTCTCATTCCATGTAAATTCCATCTGTCCCTACAAGACTTACCAACATTGTAGACCAACGAGATACCTCTATGGTCCACACTGCCCAGGCAGCCATGGTTAGGGGGTCTTGCTAATTTCACATGCAAGAATTGTGCTAAAATTAAGTAAGGGAATTTTTTTTCAACATACAAGGGGAAGGCATAAAGCTACCTGGAATCTAAGACAAGACCAAGGACTAATTAAGAAAATAAATTAAGAAAATAAATAAATAAATAAAAAACCTCACTCTTACTTATGCTTTTTCGCTGTCTCACTCATTCACCCTCTCACACTCTCACTCACACTTATGTGCTCGCTCACTCTTTCTCTCATTCACTCTCTCTCTTTCTCAATGTCTCAATGCCTCCTTCTTTTCTTGCCTTATCTTCTACTGTCTTCTTTCTTCTGTCTTCTTTCTTTTTCCGCTTCTCCCAGTTATCGGTGTGGGGTACCCTTGATTAGTGGCACTTAGGGCAGACCCCCAAACTATACCAATGAGGTTGTTTGGGTCTAAAACCCTATTATGAATGATGTTATTTTTAGTAACTTATGTAATTAAAAGTAAAAATAAAATAACATGGAATATAAAACTGAATAAAGGTTTTCAGTCCATCTCAACTTATAAAAGGCACTGTGAAATGTGTAGAGCGTAACATTGTATTGGTTACTGCTACTGGGTCATTGGCCAAGACCAGATGACACTCAGGGGTCTATTCGCTTAAACCGGAGAGTTTACAGCTGAGTTGCGGTTTTATCGCTCTCACTTCACTATTCATTATGAAGGACCAACACTGTTTCTCCAGCAAGATAGGCTGAGCTGGCAAAGTATAATGCAGAATTCAGTGGGTAAGGAGACTTTGAAGAGATCTCACTGAACTCAGAAATGCAGAGAGGTTCTTGGGAAATAGGTACTTTAGTGAAAAACATGTGTAACATAAAGAATAACAGAAAGCCTATATGTTTCCTTATCATGTTGACTCCACACTGCGCTGTGCCAGACAACATACACTTGTGGTAGGTGATAAGAAGCAGGGGAAAGCATTAAGTCGCAGCAGGACATCAGGAAAACATGTAACTCACATATTTTCGGACTCATTTTTGAAGAACGTTACTTACAACCTTAAAAATACCCTTTTTTAAAATGGTATTTTTTGATCTTAATCTATCTGTCTATCTTCCAGTAAATTATTTATGGTACAACTAATATTTAATTTCTAAGGGAACTTAGAATAAGTCAACATAATCCCAAAAAGTTACTGGTTAGTAATATAGTATATAAAATAATTACATTGAATAAATATAATGCATTGTTATTTTCTGTATTCAATATTCAATATCAAACAATTTATTCTGCTTCTTTGTGCTGGGACAGAAAAGTAAAGTATGCGAGCAGCTCTAGTGAATCTAATAATGTAGATTTTATTACTGTAACGTGAGTCTTGAGCAAAAAAAAAAAAGGAAATCATACTTTCTAGTTAAATACAATAGTTCATTGTGTGCGCTGGAACGCATCGTACAGTACAGAGCAGGCAGGCCCATGGCTTTATTAGGCATTGGAATGAGCTGCATAGCACACACTCCAAAATCCACACTAGCTTAGTAATTCAGTAACACCGCGGCGGAAAGTCATTCATACACCGTTAATACCAGTAATCATACTCTGTAAAATAAAGCGTTTGTCAGCAAAGTGAATTGTATTCATATCTAGAATTGTATTAAATTGAAATGTATTAACTCTCCTTTTCCTCCAATAAAAAAAGTTCACGGTGACCGGATTTGGGTAGCCAGTGGTGGAAATGGCAAATATATATTTTAAAGGTGCTTGGCATGATTTGCACTCTTGAGGTGATCTGTCATTTTATTATTATTTGCTCTGAAGGTTTATTGTCGCAGAAATTGAGATTTTTTTTTTTTTTTAATATCCAGGCCTTCTGTTGTGCCTCAGGACAGTTGGGTCAGGAATAATGTAGCATTCAGTTACAAACATTTAATTTAGCAAAGTAGGTGGAACAGCACCTTTAAATAGCTAAAACTAGAACTACATATGTTTGTTCTAGAGTTATTCAAATGCTATGCAATCTGCATTAAAATGTTACCATGAAAGAGCAGCAGATTATTACGGATAATACACATTTATAATCTGATATATACATCGGAGGCTATTATGTATGTGATGATGGGAACATGTGTGGTTATAAGCTAAAGCTGGGTCTGTTCTGCAAAATATAAATATGTTACCAGGAGTTTACATACATAGAGAGTGGTGATTCATGAAGGTGATCTATGGATTTCTTCAGGAATTACTCTGCTGTAGAAAAAGTTAATGAGGTATATTTACAGTTCAAAGAACTATTCTGGGGCAAATTGCTAAATATTTAGCAATCACCATAGAAACCAATGGAATGTTTCTGCGGATCTCCCTACAAGTTCTATGGGCCATATCTAGACAACTTTCTAGAACTATGCTACACAATTCGCTCTTTGTAAATATGGCCCTGTGGGGGGCTCTGTATAAAGTGACTATGATGGATGGTTTAAAAAATTTGTCTTATCTCAGTAAGCTACCTGTAGCCATTTAGGTAAGACCACTGTTTAAACTTTGCACCGGGATTTCTTTTTAGACATCTAGGTGGACATTTATGACCCTGCACGTCCAGCAGATGAGCACCAGGGCCATATACCGGCTGGTGTCAAGTAGAATGTATGAGGAACTGAGAAATTCTCATTGAATACAAATAGAATATTATATATTTCTTTATGCTACCATATATATATATATATATATATACTTTATATATATATATATATATATATATATATATATATATATATATAATGTAATTCCAGCTTGACAATAGGCCTTCCTTCATAACCGTAGGCCCCTTGTCTGCTAGACCAAGGACTGGCTAGGGTCTGAGTCTATAAAGCACACTAGACTCATTTCATACGTTGCCTTTGCCTGGGAATAAAATAGGCTTAGCAATGTTATCGCCCGTTCTCGTCTTTTGTTGTCTGGGAAATAATAAACAATTAAGATCCTCAAAAAAAAAACTGCTTTGCCATTCATGGAAAATATGGGACGCCTTGGCTGCTGGCTGGCGTATTGTGGCGTTATTTGTTACTTATCGAGCGCCAACATAATCCAGAACACTGTGCAACAGGATTACATACGATGAACAATCAATGACAGAAATGGTATTGGTGTACTTATATAATCTAAAAAAGGAAATACACAGTGAAAATAGAGATGATTCTGTATTATACTGAGGGTGTGCTAAACTTCTCTATCCAAACCATGAGCTTTATTCTCTCCCCATACATGTCAAGTGCCCTGAATTTCCAGTGACAGTCCCTGGGTTTAATGGCCAGCCACAATGGCCTGTCCAGGTTAAAATCTCTGCCAGTCTTTTAATGAGTAGAGAGACATAGCCTCTAAGCGCATCTATTAGTGGTGTAAAAAGCAATAAAAGTGCATGGTGCAATAAGCAGAAACATTTCAGTGGTTGCTTGGTTGCTGTGACGATTGCACCAATTTCCCACCAAACTGCTCTTGTTATATAATTTGTTACAATTTAGTTGTGTGCTTTGTAGGCTGCGACATGGCACATTATTATTGTTATGGGGTCTAATGCTCATTGCCTTTCACACTACACATGGACTGAAGGGAGTGCCTAAGGAGTCATAGTTTGGGAACAGAAGGTGGATAAGGGGTGGCAGGGCTAGACTTCCAGACAACACATTAAGGCTTTCTCTGGGGCTAGATCTGCAGGGAAAGCACTCTCTTCTCCTCTGCTGCCAGGGGAAGGAGAGGCAGAGTCTGGGTCTTTGGCCAGAAATGCTCTCCTGAGTTACTGGCACTAGGGACTTGGCTGTGGGCTTGGGAGTGGGGGTGGGGGGTTCACTAGAAGACATGTGGGGGGAGGGAAACCCACTTGTTCTTCTCCCAGACTCTGGCACTGTTGGGCAGAAGAGACTGGGTAATGTAACTCCATTCTGAGATTTGGACAGGCTCTCTCTCTCTGTTATTCTTTAGGAGCTAACCATACACCATGTACTGCTCTGTTCAGAGGTAGGCTATGGTTTGGGCATGGAGGGGGGAGGGTAGAGGGATAGATGGGGTGCGGGTGCAGAATACAGAGAGGGAGCAGGGAGAAGTGCAACAGAGTAACCCTTCCAGCGCCGCAGCCATCAATGAACAATATCTTACCATTTACTAATGTCCGCTATTACACACAATAAGGAAATCCTTTAGAAGAAGCTAGCGTATCAGGGAAGCGCTAAATGACTGACAGTGACTGATCGCCAGTCCTATAGATAACATTTAGCTTTTCACATAGGCTCTATTATCATCATCACCATCATCATCATCAGAATGTGGTAGGGAAAACAGCACTCATACATGGGTTTTACAGATTTAACCCTTTAAAGATATGATAGCTTTCCTTTCACTGCACACACACACATATAT